>JABCIY010000347.1:0-136549 GCA_014298035.1 Pseudocercospora fuligena
TTAGTATTAATCTCTCTATAGTTTAAGGAAATTAAGACTAAGGAGAGAAGGATTTAATAGCTTCTAGTAGCCCTTCTAGAATTATTTAGTACTATTAGGGATAGAATAGATCTAAGATAGGACCTAAGCCTATAAGATATTCTTAGTATCCTAAGAGAAAATAGGAATAGATAATAAGATAGAAGATAGCTATATTTACTAAGAAAAGAAATTAGATAGGTAGGGATTTATTATATTTCCTATATAAAGGAAAGTACTAGATTAGAGAATACCCTAACCTAGATAAGGTAAAAGTAGCTATTAAGCTAAAGTAGAGCTATAGGGTAGTAAAGAAACAATCCCTATCTAGAGCTAGAAGGGGATCTTTACTAGATAAAGAGTAACTTAAAGAAATAGTAAAGAAACTAAGCCTAAGAATATAATCCCTAGAAAAGAGGACTAGGAAACTATCTTCTAAAAGGCCTATATAGTATAAGATATAGAGGTACCCTCTAAACTATCTTCTCCCTCTAAGGAGGAAGATATAGATAAGGTAGCTTATTTAACTATTAAAGTAAAAGGTAAGTATAGGCTATCTAAATAGCTACTTAACTCTTATACTTCTACCTATATAACTAACTAGAATTACTCTTTAGAGATATAAAACCTCTTAAAAGGAAGAAGTAGATTAAGGTTAGAGGTAGCTATCTAATAGCTATATATATTAGGAGTATAGTTATAGATAGGAGGAGAGGAAAATAGATTATATTAAAAGGTATTCTCTTTATATCTAGGCTTAGAGTTAATCTTATTTCTTAGAACTAATTTAGTAAGTAGTTTAGTATTTAACTACTAAAATTTATACTTTATTTACCTAATAGGAAGCTAGTTATCTAGATAAGGCTTTTAGGAGGAGTACTATTTATTAAAGAAATTAGCTAAGATCTAGATAAACTTATATACTAGTATATTTCCTAGGATTTAATAAAAAATAATATCTATACCTTTATAGCCTAGACTAATTAGGATTAGTAGGAGCTATAGTATAGAAGAGTTAGATACTTTAGAGAAGGACTTCTAAGAGACCTTTATAAAGTTACTAACCTAAAGGAAAAAATTCCTATCCCTATAAGATACTAGCCTATAGAGTATATTCTTTAGCTAAATAAAGAAATATAGAGGAAAGGAAATAGAGAGAAAGCTAGCTAGACTTTCCCTTATTTTAATTAATATCTATAGACTTTACCTATCTTAAGGCTAGGTTTTAAATAGTAGCTTAAGATTATTAATAACTTCTTAAGAAAGAAGTAGGTATTCCTATTAAAGTTAAGAGAAGATATAGTAGATATACTATAGGAATAGAAAAGAAAAGCTAAACTATAATTAGGGAATCCGCTTTAGGTAGTAAGAAGTAATAGGGTAAGAGAATTACTTATATTACTTAAGTAGTAGGAGAAGGAATCTAGAATCTCCTACTATATAACTAAAGTATATAACTTAATCTAAAATAGAGTTATAGAAAGGTTAATCTAGATATCTAAGGAATATATTAGGTAATACTTAAGGAATTAAATATACTAGTTAAATTCTAGCTAGAAGTATTAGATACCTATACTATTATAAGAAATACCCTTCTAAATAGGCTAGATATAGATAGACTTAAGTTTTACCTAATAAAGCCTTTACTAGAAAGAAACCTTCTATATTATACTTTAAGGTTTAGGGATATAGAGTTTATATATATATAGATACTAAATCTTAGCTAGTTAGGATAAGGTTAGATAAACTAATAAATAGAGGAAAGGATACTATATTTATTAGATATATACCTAATATATCTAAGATATAGCTATTCTAGGAGCCTAATATAAAGGCTATAAGAGTATATAATAATACTATCTAGTTTAAGGATAAGAAAGGAGGGGATATAACTTTAAATATTCCTAGACTTAACTAGCTAAGCTATACTCTAGCTAGAAACCTAGTTAGTAGACTAGTAAGAAAGGAGAAACTAGATCTAAAACTACTATAAGTTTAGCTACCTCTACTACTAAAGGATAAGGACTAATATTAGGTAATAGATAATCTAGAAGAAGAAAAAGAAAAATATAAATAGTAGGCTCTAAATTAGAGCTAAGAGGAACCTTAGTAAGATAACTAGAATATCTATACTTAGGAGGGGAATTTAAAGAGAAGAAGATTAATCTCTAATAAAGGGTTAAGAGAAGAAAGAGTTTATAGTATAATTATAAGATTAACTATATATAGAAGAGACTAAGAGAATTAGAGGATAATAATTTCCCTAAGGCTAAATATTATAGAGCCTTTATCTACCTAATAAAAGATCTAGATCTAAGTATAGATTAGGTAGATAAACTTCTAGAATATATTTATAAGGTTATATTCCCTACTTTTATACTAGGGATTATATAAAGATAGGAGGTTCTAATTCTAAGAACCTACTAAGAGGTAATATAAGATCTAAAATAGGTTATATATAGAAAGAGGCAATCTAGAAAGAACTAATTATACTTAGAAGTAACTATACCTAGGATTAGGTAGTTCTACTAAAAGGAGTAAACCTAGTTACCTTAAAATAGGTATTTAATATAAAGAGACTAATTAGTAGAGTAATTAATAAGTTTAAAGTAAGACTAGTTATAAGGGATTTTTCTTAGAAGTTTAGGGTAGACTTCTAAGAGACATTTATACTAATAGTTAGGTATAATATACTTAGGGTATTTATAGCTACTATATATAAAAAGATCTAGAACTATACTAAGTAGATATAAATAATATATTTACTAAGAGTACCCTATAAGAAGATATCTTTATAATTCCCCTACTAGGTATAGAAATCCTATAAGGTATAGCTCTAAAAATTCTAAGGAGCTTATATAGCCTAAAATAAGTAGTAAGAGACTAGAATAAGCTATATATCTTAAAGCTAGAGAAAATAGGATTCTACTAGTTAGAGGTAGATCTATATTTACTTATCTATAAAGGAAGGAACCTAATAGTTTTAACTTATATAGATAATATTCCTATTATAGTACTAAAGCTAGAAGATATTCTTTAGTTTAAGAAGGAACTAAGTAAGGTATTTAAAATTAAAGACCTAGGTAAACTAACTAAAATTCTTAGGATAAAGCTTACTAGAGATAGAAAGAATAGTACTCTAAAGCTAGACTAAGAGTACTATATCTAGGAAAACCTTATAAAGTTTAGAATAACTAAAGAAATAGCTTACCTAACCTTATTACTACTTAATAGCTATAAAAGTCTAAGGAAATCTAACTTAGAGGAAGAAAGGTATAATAAGACTAAGTACTAAAGTTAGAATAGTATATAGATATAGCTAATAACTATAATAAGACCTAATATTGCTTTTACTCTTAGGAGACTTAGATTATATATATTAGATCTATCTAAGAGATATCTAAAAGTACTTAGGAAACTAGCTAGATACCTAAGATTATTCCTAAGCCTAGGTTTAATATTTAGGAGGGGAGGAGGAAAGCTAATAGGATATTTAGACTCTAATTATATAATAGATAAGGCTAATAGAGTCTTAATCCTTAGAAGTATCTTCTTTCTCTATAGGTTACTAGTTTCTTAGATAAGTAAGAAGTAAAAGTTAGTTACTATATTAACTATAAAAGCTAAGTATATAGTAATAAATATATATATAAAGCAATCTTAGTTCCTAGTAGTACTCCTAAAGGAGATAGACTATATATAGTTAGTAGGAGAATATTTATTTTAACTATTAATTAAAGGAAATTCTAATATAGTAAATAAAATTAGACCTATTTAGATTAGGGGAGACAACTAAGTAGCTTTAACTTTAGTTAAAGATACTTATACCTATAAGAGATTAAAACATATTAATATTAGCTTTAACAAAGTTAGAAATCTTTAGTAGTAAAGGAAAATTATAGTAGAATATACTCTAATAAAAGAGATAGTAGCTAATAGCTTAACTAAGCTAAAGATAGGGCTATAGTTCTAGGAATTTATTAGATAATTACAACTTATATAATAGTAAAAGGATCTACCTATATATACTTAATATATAAATAGGCACGATCGATACTAGGCCTAAGAATTAAACTTAGTAGATTAGATATACTATACTAATCTAGAAGCTATTATACCTAATTAGATAATAGAAATTCTTAATTAAACTTATACCTTTAGATTAGATTTAAGGATTAACTATCCTAAGTAGGAGTATTAGAATATATAGTCTAGTTAGTAACCTAGTAAGAGATACTAAGATAGGCTAGATTATATAATTACAATTATATAACTAATCTAAGCTAATACCTTTTAGGTTTAGCCCTAACCTATAGAAAATAATAATATACTTACTATTCCTACTTTAGCCCCTACTATTCCTTATAGCTTCTATTATACTTTATAATCTATTTATACCTATCGGCCCTCCTTAGCTTAATAGATATCGCTAATTCGAATAAAACCTATTCGAATTAGTCTTATACCTAATTCGAATTAGTACTTACTTTATAGTATTTCTTTTTAGTAGGTCTAGCTTAGTAGTATTAGGATCCTCGTATTAATAGATAGCTAGTTACTTAAGAAAGTTATCTAGAAGGCTTATATAGTCTATTAAATAAAGGGTATTATCGAGATATTAGTAGTAATATATACTACTATATTAATATACGTATTTATAATACTTTACGCCTTATCTAAGTCGATCGAGGAAGATATACTATATAGTAGATATATCCTTTTAAGTAGTTCGCGAATATTAGATCTAATTCGAATAATTAGCTTCCTTTATTCGAATCCGACCTATTCGAATAAGAATATAGTCCTATTCGAATTACTTATATTAATATTCTTAATAACTCGCTTAATTAAACCGTTTACTATAGTCTCTTTAGTAATATTAATCTTAGTATATATTAGAATATATAGTCTAGTTAGTAACCTAGTAAGAGATACTAAGATAGGCTAGATTATATAATTATAATTATATAACTAATCTAAGCTAATACCTTTTAGGTTTAGCCCTAACCTATAGATAATAATAATATACTTACTATTCCTACTTTGGCCCCTACTACTCCTTATAGCTTCTTTTATACTTTATAATCTATTTATACCTATCGGCCCTCCTTAGCTCGATAGTATAAAGATTAATAAGAAATATATAGCCGTTATTATTAGTATCTAGATATAAAAGTAATATACTAATAAAGTCGATATATTTAACTATTATTAGATTTATCGGCCTATATAATAGTACGATAGATTTATCTAGTTTAGTCTCGTCGCTACTAAGGTCTATTTCGTTAGTATAGATCCTTCCTTTAGTAAAGAACTAGTCTTTATACTCTTTATAATCTTTTAAAAAGATATTTAGATCTTCTTTAGTAAATAGTAAGCCGATATCTAGAGAGAAAGGTATAATTCGAATAAAACTAGAATTCTATTCGAGTAACGCTAATTCGAATAAACTAATATATTAATTCGAATAATTAGGCTTTAAATAATCTAATCGATAGAATTAAATAGCCTCTTATAGAGGACTTAGATCGAAGTAGATAGAGGTAATATTAAGGAGCTTAATCGTTCGAATCTATTCGAGTTATAATCTAAATAATATCGTTCGTTAGTAATTCGAATAGCTCGAGATATTATCGATATTAGTAGATTATATAAGAAAAGGACGATCCGTAAAAGCTAACCCTATAAAAGCCTACCTAACTGCACGGCGGAAAGTCTGACCGAGCCGAGTTACGTGCTCAGTCACTCCCGCGTTTAGCGCGGTCGGGTTAACTGTCATCACCCAGCTCGTGCCACCTCCTGATCTAGTTCTACGCGTCGGAGCGACAGGTGATTGCATTATCCAAACGGCCGTGGATTAGGGTAAGGTAATGCCCAAACTGTGCACGTCGCATCGCACGAAAAGGGACGCAGAGGCAGAAAACAATATATTACACTTTGAGCCTTCATCAATAATTGCCAGGAGGATTGCTACCATTGCCAGCCAGCATGCAGTAGAAATAGAAAGCGACTGCGTGGCCCGCGGAGGAGGACTATGAATCCATCGCGACTCTGTCTGACCCTGCGCTCACGGTAGACGGTGGGAGAGCATTTAGCGGTAGACGGCAGCAATGGCCAGCACCACCACGCACACGCACACGCACACCGCAATCGAACAGAATACCGACTCAGCAATACCCACATTCCTCGGCAACGACCCGTATCCGGCCTCAAACGATGGCCGACCGACGACAGCATCTTCTAATGGAACCTCCGAATTCGACACAGCGCAGCAGAGCGTGCCTTCGACGACAGGCCCGGTAGGAGAGCCTGCCTTACCGCCTTCGCGACCGACGAGCGGCGCTGTCAGCCAGGAGGGATGGAGCCGCATCTCGTCTAGTCGCGCATCTATGCGATCACCGCCAAGCAGACACACATATACATCACTGCGAAGTAGAGATGGAGAGCCAGGATCACGCCCAGGCTCAGGTATGGGAACACACGTGCCTTCCGTTGCAGCGCAAGGCTTTTTCCGGCCCATGAGCCCTCACAAGTTGCAGGCGCAGAGAGGGCAGAATGTGGTTCCACCTCCGAGCTCCCAGTCGCATAGGCGGATAGCAAGTGTGGAAGAGGATGGAGACGAAGAATCGACAACGACGACGCGCACACATCGATACAGCAATGCATCAGTAAATACAGCTCGAGAAGCCGAGCAAGCAACGCGGGACGGCGCATCTTCTCCGCCACCACTCCCAACCAGCAGAGGACTTTCGATAGCAACGAGTTCCGGTGGGGATGGAAAGCTAGACGCAGGACCTGCAAGCGTCATTAGCAAGAACAGTACCGCTCCTCTAACGACTCGCCAAGCAAAAGAACAGCAGCAGAGATTGGACCCTCCGCCAAAGTCGCCGCGCTCTTTGCGGGGGTCCCTTGGCTTCGGCTCGAAACATTCATCTAAGCGAGATATCCATGAACGAAGACCATCTGGACAAGGGCATGAGAAGTTGCCATCTTTACCAAATTCGCCAGTCGTGGAGAAGGCCAGAGAAAAGCCATTGCCTTCACAACCACCACGACGACAGCTGCAGCGCAGCGGCAAAAACTATGAATATTTCGCAGGGAACATGCTTTTCTTCGTCGAGGGCCGCTGTCTTAATACACGTGCTAAACCCTTGAACGTGGTGACGTTTCTCCTCACGGTGTTGCCAGCAGCACTGTTCTTCGCATTCGAGGCGCCCTGGATATGGCATAACATCACACCTGCCATTCCGATCGTCTTCGCATACGTTTTCTTCGTTGCACTTTCAGCATTCGTGCACGCGGCCTTCAGCGATCCTGGAATCCTGCCGAGAAATCTGCATCCACATCCACCAAATCCAGAGGAGGAGAAAGACCCTCTAGCTGTCGGACCTCCAACGACAGAATGGGTGATGGTCAAGACATTCCCATCATCTCGCCATCAGCCGAATCTTGAAGCCATGGCAGAAGGTGGTGATGCAGCGGGTGCTACGACTGCGATGGAAGTGCCTACAAAGTACTGCAAGTCATGTAACATCTGGCGACCACCTCGCGCGCATCATTGCCGTGTTTGCGATGCATGCATTGAGACCCAAGATCATCACTGCGTGTGGCTCAACAACTGCGTTGGAAGGAGGAATTATCGCTACTTCTTCGCATATGTCGGCTTCAGCTCGGTGATGGCATTGATGCTTATAGCCTTCGCATTGACGCACATCGCGGTATACGCCAACCAGAACGGCATAAGCTTTGGGCAATCTCTTACGGGGCGTACCGAAGAAAGAGTGGCATTTGCAATGTTCATCTATGCCGTTCTTGCATTGCCATATCCTGGCTCGCTGTTCGGCTACCATCTCTTCCTGATTGCACGAGGTGAGACTACGAGAGAGTATCTCAATTCTCACAAGTTCATGCAAAAGGACCGACATCGACCATTTTCGCAATCATCAATCCTTTCCAACTGGGCTGTCGTGCTCTTCCGACCGCGACCACCCTCATACATGGGCTTCAAGAAGAAGTACGATGATGGTGACCTTCGTCTCGGCCACACCCTGCGACGTAAAGAGAGGCTAGAGAAGGAGAGACTTGAGGCTGCACGTTCTGCGAGCAGAGTCGATGGGCTTAAGAAGCGCTTTTCCGTGACCAGGGGCGCTGGAAATGCGAATGGTGGGCTGGAAATGAAAGAGCTTCCACCGACCCCTACCGCGAATGGTACAGCAAATGGTGCGCCTGGTGGAGCCACCAAAAAGAATCTTCCAGGTGGCGTGAACAGCACACCACGATAGGACATCGTTGGACCAAGGATGATTGTGCGAAGCATGCTGAATGCATTTGGTTCTCGCGAATGAGCTTGTATGCTCTTGTTTTGTATGAACAAGCGACGGCGTTATCATTGGAGTCGACAGGGTATCGACCTGCAGCCAACCTGGAGTTGTCGGGTTTGGAAATGGTTGTACAGGACCAGCGGACACGTACTTAAGGAGCTTCTTCCCCCAGCATGCAGCATAGTAGTAGTGTATAGTAATGTCAATGTTTGTTTAGTCGTGGCCACCTCTCTACACAGGTGATGAGCGTTTGGGCGTTCTTCGGCAAATCTGGCGAGTGCCACTTGGCGCGCGACATGAGTTGTACCTCCCGCGATGGCGATTTCCCATTTCGATGCCGACACGACTCTCCGACCTGGGATAGATCTTTCGAGGTACACGACCAGCATCTTTGACCTGCGGTCTGGACCGAACAATGACATCTTGCTCAAGCAGATGCGGTTGGGAACCGGAAAATCAACAGATCAATCGACGACGTCGCAAGGAGGTCCAAACTTCGGGCGAATTCATCCCAAGGCGTCGCGCGACGATAGCCCTTTGATGCCACCATTGAGATCAGAGGAAGGAAGGACCGCTTCCGAAAGCGACTCGAGGGATGCGCAAGAATCTTAGTTATACTCGAATCGCGGCACCCAGCATCACATGCAGCAGTTTTCGGACGACTTCGAATTGTTCACTGTGATTCGCTACAACGGAGTCGTCTTTCTTTCTACGCTTCAAATATCCTCGTCTGTTGGCCAGTCAAGTTATTAGAAACCCGCGGCCCCTTCGACACGGATTGATGCACACCGGTGCACAAGACCAGCGACATCAAGCAAGCTTGCATTTGGCTCTCGAGCCTAAGTATGAGTGGCATCATCTAGATACGGGATACCATGGGTCATACACCACCAGCGTTTTCCAAGCTTGTCGAGCTTATGGCCACCATTACCTGCTGCTCGCACATATATTAGTAGTGTATCTGCTGAATTTGCTGTCAGAATATTACGCCCACATCCTATCGACACGTACGAGCGTTAAAATGCGACTTGCTGAGCACAGCCTCAAGTGGATGCCTCCACCAGTACCAACACCGGTTCACCTCACGCTCAATCAATGCTACCGGAAAGCTTGAAAGAGCGTCTACCCTATACTGCCACGCCGGCCAGCCACGAATTATGGGTCATCTAAACCAAGCGCGATAGCTTGCAGTACAAGCTGCCGACGAACCTCTTCACGTCGAGCATTGGTATCACGCGAGTACCCTTCCTGTTCCAAATTTAGAGCTCTGCATCTGGTCTATGCGACTACTCAAAGCATCGAACTACTGCCGTCGCGCATCGTCACTTGCATAACTGGGCCGGACGCCACCAGAAGAATGCGGTCACCCGCGTCGACAATGGTCTGGAATCGGCGTGAATGTGTTGCTTTCGACCCGGAACGTGGAACGCTATTCGTCGATCAATGAGCTAGCATAGTTTGTGCAGCTGGGCTCCTTGCGGTCTTGAGCCGACGGGCGATCACATTGGGCAGCTTCAGCCTATGGAGTCCACTCGAGGAGCGCGGATCAAGGGTGCTAGCCGGGGACAAGCAGCTCGAACGAGGATTGCGACAAGGACTAGAACTCAACCTGATGAGCACATTGACCGCACATCTGCAGAAAAGGCGAGCAACGAAGAAACGCCGTGCTGGGTGTATCATAGCTGTTGGCAAGAGTTGAATCGTCCAACCTCTCTGCATCAAGCCAGCGAATATTTGGGGCTTTACAGACGACGAGACAAAAGCTGGTGATGTCTACAACGTTACGGCCTCGCTCAATCATGCGAGTCTTAACGATCCGATCAAGAGCCGATCGTGTTCTGGATGTTCATTGTTCACTGCACGCACCCACATGCGGCTTTTGCGTTGTTGTCAGACCGTCGTTCGGTCGGACAGCGCGATTGCCGTGCAATTGAGTTGAGGAGAATATGCTTTTCTGGGATCCGGGTGCGAACAGGTCATATTAATAGCATCTTACAGCAATCACAACCTGGAGACCACGCTACAGCTAAGATGTCGAGCTCTAGAGTCCTGAGCTTGGTGCAAGGCTTCTAGTTGGTTTGTGCGCGCTCGGTTCTATCAGGTTGTCGGTACGTCAGAGCACGACTCGAGCACGGCTCAATGCGGCCGCCCGCCAATCCAGTAGCCTTGCAACGCACGAACCAGCGTAACTGCTCGGCACTTCATCACACCGACTTCACTGTGGAAGCAGAAGTGACCTCGCGTGGTATGGCCAGCAATTGACTCGCCAAGCTGTGGCCAATATTCTGGGTCCGGACAAGATGCATAGCGAAGACCAAGCTCAGCATCCGACAAGTGCATTTACAAGCCTGACACTGCGCTATTATGACTGCTCGAGCATGCAGTCCACGATCACTATCGACTGAGCATTCGAGATGCTAGGTCTTGCCGTGCGGAAGCTCTTCATCTGGGCGTTTAAGCTCTGGCCGCGCGGAGTATCTGCGCCTTTCTAGCGCACTATGCCGAGAGAGGCAATCATCACATGGCAGGCCTCAACATGGTATGGCCAGGAACGGCAGCAGGTACACCTATCGGCGTATCTCGACCATGAACAAGCAAGCCTGCAATCCTCCGCCGTTCAGCGTGTGACTCGAACATGCTACGTTGTGATGGACAGCGTATCTCAACTAGCGCGATGCGGTACATCGCAACCTGCTTCATTGCCACGAGGTAGGGTAAGCTACACCGCATATAAACTATGCCCATTCCTGTTCCTGCCCTCTCTTTGCTGCACTCACATCCCGACGAACTTTCGAAGTCCAGTCTGCAGTACTAGGACTTTGGATCTCTCTCATACCTCCTATTCATTCAAGATGATGCAGCAATCCATCTTCCTCCTCCTCGCCGTTGCGGCAATCGACACCTTAGCCAACCCAGGTAATGGCTATCCATATGCTGCACCCCATCCAGACTTTGCCAAGCGAGCTCTCATGAAGCGAGATGTCAACAGCCCTGATGCCGCTCACCAAGTACATCAGGCAGAGTACAAGGCATACATCAATACGCCCGATGGTCTGGATCAAGCAAGTGAAGCGCACCAGGCGCAATTCGCACAGCTCAAGGCTCAGGCCGAGGCAAAGGCTCAACAAGCCAGACAGTACGCTGCGGCTTGGAAGGCTCAGAGCTCGAAAGCAACGGCCGACTGTACGAACTCGGTTCTAGGCATCTGTCTTGATGACCTGAGCAAGCTCAAGGATGCTGCAGCACCAGCTCCAGCGCCAGCTCCGGCCAAAGATGATGACGATGACAAAGTCAAGATTGTGTAAGTGACTTGAAACTATTGGTGCCTCAACGTGTGCTGACGACTTCAACAGCTACCCTCCATTCCTCGGATCTCCTTACGGCGGGTACGGTGGCGGGTACTACGGAGCTGGCTATGGCGGTGGCTATGGCGGTGGCTACGGTTACGGTGGTGGGTATCCATACGGTCGGCCCCCTTACTATGGCGGTGGTGGTTATGGCGGTTTCGGTCCTTTCCCAGTCCCTCCGGGCTACCCACAACCTGGCAAGGGTAAGACTAGTTGTGACGATGTGAAGAACTCAGGATACATCTGCAACGATGCCTTCAATGAGCTCGTAAGTCTTAGACCGGTATATCACTCATCAGACTGTCACTGACACCATGATAACAGGACTATTGCTTCAAAGGATACCCATACTACTTTGGCTTCGGTGGTAGCAGTGGAGCCGGAAACGGCAAAGTCACAGTTGCAAAGTGCTGCTACTTTGGCACTTGTGGTGCTTCAGACGACGGCACTGTTGGACTTTGTTACTGCCAAGGTACCGGCAACGATTCGTGAGCGACGTTTACAGCAAGCAGTCTTCCTTTTCTGAAACCCTGAACCTGGCGCTTTTGGCATTTAGCATGATACCCATAACGACACAGTAGCAATACAGAGCTACATCACTGCCATCACGGACACAGACACGACGATAGCCTGACACAGCGGGCAACGACATTGCATACACCGCATTTGCATCACGAGACTCATCCCGACAACAGCAGCGGGATAGACATGGACAAAAAGGAAGTATCATGACTACTGAACATTGTGAGGAATATTGAAGGTGACCTGGGATCGGTCTAATGTATACTATACCCGCCCAAGAGAGAAAGGGCAACGTTTTCGTAAGCAGTAGCAAGCATATCAGGCACACAAAAGAAGTCTAGAATGAAGACTACCAATTTCACGCTTGTGCCGGAACGACAAGCGAGACAATTGACCGACGAGCATGACTGACTTCTCCGCTCGTTTTCTCGCCTGGTGTCGGTTAATGGGGTCGTTTCAGGGCATTGAGCAAGTGCCGGTAAGCTTTCTTTGGCCCAAGACCTCGCAGAGTTTGAGGTTATTGACAGGTTACCCTTGTATTGAATGTGGCTGGGAGACATGGTGTATGGAGCGGAATTCCAATGCTGGACTGCACTTCGGATATCAGGTGATGGTGATTAGATGAGTGATGGCGCAGGTGATGAAGTCATGATGGATGTTGGTAATTCAGGAAGTAAAAGGCTGGAATCTGTTGCGATATTTGTGAGGGTTCTATGTGATGAGTACTAGTAAAGCACACAGAGACAATGCGTTGACCAATCTGAAGCAGGCTTGCATTTATCTGACACGATATCGTAGATCGACATCAATAGTCAAGAAAATCTCTTCTTTAACAGCAGCCAACTCCAAGGCTGTGAAAGTGCTCTCATCCTCCAGGACCGCAAAGACTTTGTCACAAGCCCATTGTGTCTTGACAGCATAACAGAAACTCAGATCTCTGGCCCATCGAGGGATCACTGGGACTTGCAGCAACTCGCAAACTTGTTGATGCAGGAACGGATCAAACCAGTCCGCAAGAGCGTACTTCTTTTCGTGGTCCTGACCGTTGTTTTCCTTCAGCTCGCCACCATGGACAACACGATCGAAGTAACCTTCTAGATTCTTCACATCGAGACCACAGCCCGCGAATTCTCCTCGAGCGAAGGTTTCGTGTAGACGCTCGCTGAGACGTTCTTTTGTAAGGCACTGAGCCCACAACGATAGCGGATGCAGATACCATTCCTCTCCTTGCTGGAATTTAGCATGTAAGGCGCCGAGGTAGTCGAGAAAGACTAAGAGGTCTATGCGTGATCGATTCGAGAAGTTGGGATCGGCCAGGTGGTGGATCCAGATCTCTCTGACGATGTGGTCGAGCGAGTTCTCATATTCATGTCCACCGTTGGCCTGAACGACTCTTGAGCAGAGGGTTAGTAGGTCAACTCGTTTGGAGTCGAAGTTGAAGATATTCTGACGAACGTCTTCGATTTGTGATGAAGTCGTGGTTCGTTTGGTGAGGATGCTGGTGTTCTCTGGATCGTCGATGAGCTGTTTGAAGTGGGTCGAAACTTGACGTGCTTTCTGAATTTCTTTGGCCGGCAAATAAGACAGAATGTCGAGTTTCAGTTCAGCAGGGAGGTCAGTGAGAGATGGCATGTTGACTGGTAGTGTGCTCATGTGAGATTGGAGGCTCATTGATTGCATGAGGGAAGCTCTTGGATCTGGTCTTCCGATGAGGCAACAGTACACTGATACTTATACCTCGATTACAATGGTACCCATTCACAACTGTATGAAACAAAGGCATTGTATCGTTCAAACTGCTTTGTTCTTCTCGTTGCTTTGTGGATCACTTGGACCATCAGGGGCATTGCCAAAGGCTTCGCTGAGCTCTTTGTGTATAGAGCTCTTGAGAGGTCGCTTAGTTCGATTTCTTCGTATCAATGCTATGGAAGTCAGTCAAAGCTGCTACATGGATGATTGTATCCAGTCTTACATCGTAAAATACCATACTAAACGCCAAGACTGCTCTCTTCCTCACTCACTCGAACAGCTTGTCGGCACATTTTCGACAACAAACATACTCATTCCCGCAAATCGATGCTTTCGGTCACCAGGGTCAAGAAGGCCTCTTGTCGGATCGCAGCAAGCTGCAGATCTGTAGCGTTAGTCTGGCCTTGAAGTATTGCCAGCACCGTGCCGTATGCCCATTGCGACTTGACAGCATATCGGAACGCCATGTTCTTAGCGAACTCTGGGATCACCGGAACCTGGAGGAGCTCGCACAGTCGGCTTTGATCCACGTCCACAAATGCGAGCTTCCCGTCCACTGTGTAGCGTTTCAAGGACTGAAGTGAGTTCTGCTTGAATTCCACAGCTCGATCATAGATGTCACTGAAATGCTCCTCGCTGAGGTTGAAGTCTTCATACCATTCGCTGTGGAAGGTGTCGTAACGATCTTCCTTGATGAGTCGCATCCAGCCGTCTTTAGAGCGGCAGAGTCTCATCGCGGAGCTAACGTTGAAGATCCCTGCGACATCCGGACGATTTTCTAGGAGGATCGTGATGTATGTAACGAGGGTACGGAGGCACATACATTGGTGCGACAGGAGAGGTGTGGTAGCGACTTTGAGATCGATGCCTAGAGAGAGGAACCAGAGTCTAGCGACGACCCAGGGAATGAGGCAGCAACGGCCGAGAAGTTGGTTCAGTCGTATCACGAGCAACAGGAGGTCGAACTTCTTGGATGCGAAGTTGAAGACATGGTCATGGATGTCCTGGATGCGTGCGACAGCGTTCGAAGCTGGTTTAACAAGCAGCGAGCGGTTCTTCGGATTGTCGATGAGATCTCGGAGATGCTTGGAGACTTTGCGTGTGCATTGGATTTGTCGAACGGGTAGCTTTGACAAGATTCCGCATTTAATCTCGGTAGGAAGGTCGTAGAGGTGCATTTTCGGCTTGGCCGAAGGTTGAGAAATGGTTGACTGCGTCTCCGACGATGGCGGCAATAATGATGAGTTAGCCATGGCGTCGAGGTCCCTTCGAGTTGTCGGAAGCGATGAAATGTGCTGGTAATACTGTGGTGGGTTCCTATCAGCTCTTGTAGTGGTTTCGAGGAAGCGGTAAGCTGAGCGCGTAGTCTTCAATCGGAGTTCAGTCAGCTTTTATAGCAGTGGCGCAAGTAATGGTTTCACTTATCTCTGTGCACAATTCGATTGTGATGGATGAAAGCATTGTTCTGGGAAGTTCACTTGCTGCAAGTGAAAACATAAATTGGTATCTCAAGAAATTGCAAAGGCGTCCTTGCTGCAGCGGCGCAATCATCCGACCTGCCGTAAGCATAGCCTCGAAGTCTTGATCAAAGAGCAAATAAGCGTAGAAATGGCACTCGCGCAATGTAGAATGTGAAGAGAGATGATATCGTTGTGTTCAAGGAGTTTTACTACCTGTACCGACGCAATCTACCCAGGTACCAGCCTGGTTGAAAGGGTCAGTAATGTATGCAAGGAGGAAATCGCAGATCAAGTGAGGAATCTTAGGATGCTTACCATGATAAGAGCGACATCTTCCATATTGCAGAGCCCGAAACTTATTGCAAAAACACCTCTTCCCTGATGGCAGCCAGCTGCATGTCAGTTGCGTCCTCGCCATTGAGCATGCCAATGACTTTGCCATAAGCCCACATACTCTTGACTCCGTAGTGGAAGACGTGTCTAGCAAATTCGGGAAGGACAGGAACCTGGAGTATCTCGCACAGACGCTCGTGCTCTTGCGCTTGAGCCCATGGAAGCAAGGGCCAGGTTGCCGTGGAGGAGATATTTGCCACCCACGAAACTCCTTGACCCGATCATAGAAGTCCGCCATGATTTGTGGGCTGAGCTTGAGATCCTCGTAGAGGTGGCCATGGACTGCGCTCTGAATTGCCACGAAGTAGTCCTTCGTGCAGTCTTGCGAATCCGCGATGTCCATGACTAGTGCCGTAGATTCGTAGGTGAAGACCTCATCCTTTGCGACTTGAAGTTGTAGCCTATGCAGGTATATTTTGACCAGGACCTCTATTTGATATTGGCGATCTTTGCCAAGGCAAGCGAAACGCCGGTGAAGGGCCAGGAGATCGGTCGTTGCAGGATCGAAGTTGAAGATGCCGTTGTAGATGGCGTGCACGGTCTCTAGAGCTTCGGACCGAGATGCTTTGACCAAGCAGGAATTGTTGTCTTTCTCGTCGATGAGCTCCTGCATATGCTTGGAGACTTGACGTGCTTTTTGAATCTCCTTGGCGGGAAGGCGCGAGAGGACGTTCAGTTTGACCTCGACCGGGAGGTCAAAGAGATTTTTGGACATGGTGGCGTTGTGACAATGTGATAACGACTTTCTTGCGTCCTGGAGCTGGTGATCCTCTGGAGCTGAAATCGTGACTCTGAGTATGTCTTCGAGCGTGATATCGGGGTTCTGCATGGTCGGAGACTTCCCGGATAATACGAGCCTTGATATACGCTGCTTTGCGTGCCCATCGTATGTGGAACTCCCTTGCACAATGCCATTGTGGAGCGGCTGATCGCACTTTGCTGCTTTGAGGGGTGGTAATTGGAGACAAAGGCCCTGGTGCAAGAACAAAGACGTGATCGTCCCATTAGTAGGTGCTTGCGAAGGCCAAATCAAGCATTGTTCCAAGCAGTGACAACAATGTGACTAGTCCAGATTCTTGGCAATCCGATCCACAGCCACTCCTTAGCATTCTGAGAATCGCAATCGCAGTCCGGTCAGTCGCAAACCCTTCAACTGAGTCCAGTCAATAGATGAAGATTTGCTCTTTGATAGCAGCCCGCTGCACTTCCGTAATTGGCTCCCTCTTCTTCACGACCGCAATGACCTTGTTGTAAGCCCACTGAGTACTCACGCCGTAGTTGAGGGCGGATGCGAAGTCAGGAATAGGAGGTGCATCGAGGAGCTCGCACAGACGCTCGTGATCATCTTGGGACTCAATTGTCGTGAACAGGTAATGATGGATTGGTGCCTTGTGACATGCTTCCTGCAATTCGCCATCCTCGACGATTCTGTCGTAGAAGTCCGCAATCATGTTGTAACTGATCCCGAGCCTCTCATAATACGCGCTCCAGAGAGTAGTAAAGCTGTTGAGGAACCAACTCCTGTCCAGTAACCATGGATATGTCTTGCGGTACAGCTTACCCGTCTCGTCGTCCGGTGACCTGTGATGGCAGAGATGAATTCCGAGGAAGTCTCTGACTAAGGAGCGGAGAGCCATGAAGATCTCATCGTCGGGATCTTCTTCTTCTTCGACTACCTCCTCGTAGCTCTCTGGCGCTTGCCGGTGCAACCAAAGAAGGCAAGTCACGTTGTAGAAGTTTGGCCCCGTGCGGTGTCCGCGTAAGCCAAGCACTCGCTTGTACAGAGTGAGGAGATCGCAGGTCGCAAGATCGAAGTTGATGATGTTAGCATGGACATTCAGTATGGGTGACAGAGCCTTATCCCCAGCTGACGAGTCTATCAATAGCTTGCGATTGGTCCTCTGATCAATGACTGCCTGGAAATCCTTGCATACTCGACGTAACATTTGCATCTTTTTGAGGGACAGGCTTCTGAAGACTGCTGATTTGAGCTCGGGTGGTAGATCAAGAAAGTTCGCCATGTTGTTCTGTTGCGTCGAGTTAGAATTGTTGGCAGGTGTTGCTGCGAGTTTCGCAATATGTCTTGCATAGTCTAGGAAGCCAGGTGACAGTATTGAGTGTTATATAGTCTGCCATGCAGAATTGCAAGTGAAACAGTGTCCCTACACTTCGCAAATTGATTCACATATCATTTGCACATGCCATGGACGTCTGTTGAAACGGCCTTCACTGTGTCGAATCCGGCTTTCGAAGCACTTGGTGCCAGTGTGAAGGGTTGTATGGCCTCACGTGCGGGACTTCCAAGCTCCCATGTGAACAGCGACTCCACACTTCGCAAGTGATTTACACGGTACTTGTACATGTGTCAGAGCTTTACTGAGATTGCCTTCACTGTTTGGAGTGTCGGCGCTTGGTGCCAGTGTGAAGTGCTTCATGCCCTCACGTGCGGGACTTGCAGGTGAAAAGCGACTCCACACTTCGCAAGTGATTCACACGGTCCTTGTGCATGTGGTAAAGCTTTATTGAGATTGCCTTCACTGTTTGAAGTGGCGGGTTCCAGAACGCCACATGCATAAGTATTGAAGCTCACTGTCCAAGGCTTGAGTGAGATTGTCGTCCAGGGCGTGTGGGTCCGTGCGTGGAAGTTTGAAATATGCCTGAGCAAAGATGGCCGAAAAGTGAGTGAGAATGAGAAGAGGCGAAACATGGCGCAAGCCTGTCACTGCCTAGCTTGTTTGGCAGTTCACTAAGGGGCTTATAACCAGAACAGGTCCAGATGAGCCACCTGAAGATTGCCTGAACGACCTGAAGGTGAAATAGTAAGTCGGAGGGTCTCGTGTCTGACAAGTCGTGCGAACACAAATTAGTACAAGAACTCCACCCGATTCCAACACGAAATGAGATGACAGAGGGTCGATCAGTTTCTGCCAGGTACTTTGTCTTGCAGCCCCGGATGATTTGCCACTTCCGGATACTGTTCAAGCACCGACCAGCTGCTCAGATGATATTAGCCAAGGGTATTTTCAGAGGTCTGTTTGACGACTGTCACTTTTTCTTCGAAAGAGTGAACCCGATAAGAGCGGACTGGGATCCGGTTACTGAATGGGCTCTTGCGCTGAATCGAACGCACACTGATGCCGAGCAATGCTCGCTAAACAGCATTTTGGAATCCTCAAATCAGAAGCATGTCTTCCCGCACAGCTGCAAGTTGGAGATAAGTAATCTTGTGTTCGCCGGTATTCAGAAACGCGGACACTTGATCGCGAGCCCAATCAGTTCGCACAGCATACCACATATCTTCAATGAGGAGAGGAGGAAGAGATGGCACACCCAGTAAGTGCTCGATGCGTATCACGCGGTCTGCTGATGGACCTCTGAATATCTGGATCTTGGGGTCCCCAAAAGTCAAGCCGGGTCCTAGGTCAGTAGTGCCTAGCAACATGCCGTTAGAGCCTTCTCTTATGCGGTCATGGAAGTTCGCGATTTTCTCCCGATCCAGTCTCAGGACTTGCAGCAGGGAGCTAAAGTGCTTAATCGTGGTCGCTACGAATCTTTCCTTGTCTCCAAATGCGTTTCCACGACGGGCTGATTCCCGGGAAAATTCGGGTCGAAGAAGCAAAGATGAAGAGTTCGAATTCTAGCGAGAAACCCGTGGATTTTGCCTGCGCACTCATCAACCTGTGAGGCTTCAATACGGCAGTAATAGCACCAGAGCATCTCAGTCAGCTGCAGAGGACATTCCAGCGAGTCGCGTCGATGTAAAAGTACCCGGTCGAGCAGTGACAAGAGGTCGACTTGGGCTGGATCGAGATTTATCATGCTGGCATGAGTATCATGAATGGCTTTCAAGGCACTTGCTGTATCGAGCCGAGCCAGAAGAGCGCAGTTTTCAAGTAGTCTCATGTGTTTTGGCATCGAAGTGATCCATCTGGCAGTCTTGAAACCCCTTGTCCTGGATGCCGCGGCTTATGATCCCGGTCGTAGCCACATCTAGATTCCAGTCTGCGCATTTCTCTCCGTAACGAGTTGAAGCACAACGACTTCTGTTCCCTTGTACACTTCTGCCATTGTGAAGAAACATCGACTAGCGCGTGTCGATCAGAAGCGAATGGTTTTCGCTCTGCTTCGGACGATGCAGGGACGGTCTGTTGGTGTGAAGAGACGATTCTTAGCGTCTCGTGGCGTTCGTCCAATCCAGAGAGGGTGGCGTCCTTGTAGGCGATGGATGTGTTGCACAGATCTGCCACGACTACTGACAGGCTTGGTAGAACGTCGTATATCGGCCAGATACATATTCTTGATGCAATTATCCAAGCAGAAGATCACTGGAGAGATTTCGTGAGGTCGGCCTTTGACCTTTGCCGATTTCGGGGCATTGAGTCCCGGCTTTTGAGCAGCACCACCAATGTGGAGGATCTGGTCCATATATTCGTCCGAGGGTCCAAGAAACAGGGCACATGCACCAGTGCGGGAATGCTCGTAGTCGTGTGTTCCAATTGATGTTCCCTTCGTTAGCTTCTACATTTTGTCTCGAATCAAGATTGACTATACCAACTGTCGCTGCGGGCAAGATATCAAAATGCTCATTGCAAAGATCGAATACTTCCGCATTCCGCCACGGTGGCTGTTCGTCAAGATCACAGATAGTGCTGGCAACTTCGGCTGGGGAGAGGCCAGTTTAGAAGGTCACTCCGAAGCTGTTGAAGGCTGCCTTGATGCTTTTGCAGAGAGATTCGTGAATCAAGAAGCAGACGACATCGAACAAATATGGCAGCTTGGATACCGCATGGGTTTCTATCGAGGTTAGCATAAGCGCTTGAAGGCTAACGAAGTCTGGGATGGAGAGACCATGGCCCGTATTGTGCTAACATCGTCTTCTCTTACATCCAGGAGGCCCAGTCCTGATGAGTGCTCTTTCTGGTGTTGACATCGCGCTTTGGGATCTCAAAGCTCGGAAACTCGGCCTTCCGATATATCAGCTTTTGGGTGGCAAGGTACGCAGTGAGTTGAAGGTTTATGCTTGGATAGGCGGAGACAGGCCAAATGATGTTGAGCCAATGGCCAAAGGAAGGCTGGATGCAGGCTTTAAAGCAGTGAAGATGAATGCGACCGAGGATTTGGGATGGCTGGATTCACCGAGTAAGCTTGACTCTTGCCTGGAACGCGTCAAGACAGTACGGGCTTTGGGGCTCGATGCTGGAGTAGACTTCCACGGCCGGGTGCACAGACCTATGGCAAAGCAATTGGCGAAGCTCCTCGAGCCGGAGCGTCTGCTGTTCATCGAGGAGCCGCTGCTCTCTGAGAATCTTGAAGGCATCCAGGAGTTGAGCCGACATGTAAGCACGCCGATCGCGCTAGGAGAGCGGCTGTACTCGCGTTGGGATGTCAAGCCGTTTCTCGAGAATAGGAGCGTCGATATCCTTCAGCCAGATATCTGCCACTGCGGCGGAATATCTGAAACGTTTCGAATCGCAAAGATGGCCGAAGCGTATGACATTGCTCTTGCCCCGCACTGTCCTCTTGGGCCTATTGCACTAGCAGCCAGTGTTCAAATTGACGCGACTGCCGCCAACTTCGCCATTCAAGAGATGCCGCTCGGGATCCACTACAATGTTGGCGGGTCAGATCTCACGAGTTACACGAAGAACCCCGAGGTATGGAATGTTCAGGACGGCATGATCAAGCTCATGACCGGGCCAGGCTTGGGCATCGATATTGACGAAGACGCCGTACGCGCAGCTGCAGTGGATGCGAAGGCTTGGAGGAGTCCGCACTTTGTTGGTCCTGGCGGTGAGATTCGAGAGTGGTGATGATAGTACAAAAGCTCCCAGTGTGTCCACGTCTGGTGCGCCAGCAGTGTCGCACTGATGCATTGACCTTGTACAGCACTTCGAGCCTTGACCGCATTCTCCAATAAGTATACAATTCTTTGCAGGGTTGGAAGAACAGCTGTGTGTTATACGCGAGCCTTGCAGAAGACCGTGGCATTGGTTGGCAAAGTCGGAGCTCCAACTCGACCGACATTCAGCCATTTTGCGCAAAGAAGCTCGATGTCGCGTACTTCAGCTCTGTTCTCTTGAGCTTCTGTACTCTTTGTCCAACTCTTCACATTGCAGCGATCGTTCCTGTGTTGCCTCGTTCTTCGTTCTTCGCACCTCCTGCTCACGCCGATACCCCTGTGACACTGGCGTGCATGCTGCGAGTACTTCACCTCGTGCTTCGCTGTTTTTCTCTACGCTTTGCTCTTATACAACTAACCCACCTCATTCTCCTGGGTCGCACTGCATCCTCAGCAGACCTTTACTGTCGCGACACAACTCGGGCGCCATGCATGATGGCTGGACTTGGTTCTCCCCGCGAGCGATCGATCTTCGCTGCAGGTACCGAAGGCTAAATCAACACGTCACAGAATCTGGTCCGCTGAGCTCCGATGTCTTGCTGCTGCAGTGCTGCTGCAGTCGGGGTGAAGGAATTCGAGTGTTGGCATCACGACAATGTTCCATGATCAAAGCTTGTCGGCGCCATGTCACTTCAACTGCGATACTCGCTGGATCGTTTTGAGGAAGTGGACGAATCCTTCCCCATTTGACTCCTCAATCAATAGTTCTTGGCATCCTTCCGAGCAGAACAGGCATGCCGACAGCTTCGAAGCATGATCCCTCCACTTCTGCTCCACGACACTGGCACCTCCGGGTATCCACATGCACGCATCACCAGATGACCGGCAGGAGTCTTATACCACTCAAGTCGGTACAAAGGCGGAGATCACTTGGCAAAATGCAACATTCTGCACGTCGACTGGACGTCGATGTCATTTGTGCTCCTCCACAACCCGCACGTCTTGCATCTCTCCGCAGTTCGTGCTTGCTACAGGATCCCGTCCCAAGGAAACGAAATGAAGATGGACCAGGATACTTCCTGCTATCAGCACCTTCCACTGCAGACTGACTAACCCTCCGCTCCAGCTTAGCCGTTTGATTCGACTATTCTAGCAATGCAGAGCCCCACGGGTGCTCCGCGTGGGGCTCTGCATTCTTGCATTCGGAACTGTGATCCGCACACTTATTAGCTGATTCAGTGAGAGCACATGGCATAAGGTATGTCTCGACTTTGCATTATAAGTGAGGAGCTACTCCTCTTCCGTTGATTTTCGCGTCTTCTGTTTGCCCTTCGCGACTCTTCGACGCGTTCTGCAATCTTTGGCAAGATGCATTTCTTTACACTCGTTTCGGGTGCTCTACTTGCAGATCTGGCATTGGCAGCATTTCTCAATAAACGACAAGCCACGCCATATGCTGTGCAGACGCCGCCATTAGACACAGACTGGACGTACAAAGTGGGCACAAATCCATGGCCTGAACACCCAAGACCAAAGCTCAAGCGAGAGCAATGGCAGAGTCTCAACGGAATCTGGACATATTCGAATGCGTCAAGCTTGGATGCAGTCAACAGCCCACCTCTCAATCAGACACTATCAAGAGAGGTGTTGGTGCCATTCTGTCTCGAAAGTGGACTTTCTGGCATCCAGGGCGTGGATGTTTATTACAGCTGGTACCGAACTACGTTCACGGTTCCCTCCAACTGGACTGGCCAAAGGACTCTCCTGAACTTTGACGCTGTGGACTATGAAGCAACAGTATTTGTCAACGGAAAGAATGCAACTTTCAACAGGGGTGGTTATTTCGCTTTCTCGGTCGACGTTACGCAGTACCTGAACCCTGGTGGGTCAAATGAGCTCCTGGTGTTTGTTCACGATCCGACCGATCTAGACCCATATGTGGTTCCAATCGGAAAGCAGACGCTCAATCCATCACACATCTTCTACAGACCCTGCAGTGGTATTTGGCAAAGTGTGTGGCTCGAATCCGCACCAACGAACTACATCAGCGATCTCAATATCAATGGTGATGCCGATGGAAATCTCAACATCACAGTAGGAGCTGGGAGCAACGTGACTTCGCAGGTGGAAGTCCAGGTCTGTGAAAGATCAGCTGCAGATGTGGCCTCGTACGGAGGTAAAAGTGGCTCGGGATGTACTACTGGAAGCGGAAGTGCTGGATCGCCGTTCACGATGAAGGTCGACTCGCCCAAGCTTTGGAGTCCAGGTAGCCCAACACTCTACGATGTCACTCTCAAGCTTGGAGATGACGAAGTCAGCAGCTACACTGGCTTCAGGACGATCGGACGTGCTGATGTGCAGGGAGTACAGCGGATTATGCTCAATGGCGAATCCATCTTTACATTTGGTACTCTGGACCAAGGATACTGGCCTGATGGACTATACACGCCGCCAACGTACGAAGCCATGACTTACGATATCAAGACTTTGAAGAAGATTGGCTACAATATGTTGAGGAAGCATGTAAGTTATACACTCTCCGGCTCTTAATGTGTCCTACACTAACATCGTTCACAGATTAAGGTTGAGTCTCCATTGTTCTACGCCGCCTGCGATGAGATTGGAATCCTTGTGATGCAAGATATGCCATCGCTCCGCCCATCCCAAAGCCGAACGCTCGACAACTGCACAGTCGAAACGATTCTGCCTGATCAGGCACAGCAGGACGAGTTCCAGCGACAGCTGGAAGTGCTGGTGACCCAATTCAGGTCATACACATCTATCTTCGCCTGGGTCATCTACAATGAGGGCTGGGGCCAATTGACCTCACCCTACTACCCTGAATTCGGACTCACCGACATCGTACGCCAAATCGATCCCACCCGTCTGGTCAACTCTGTCACTGGATGGTATGACCATGGAGCAGGCGACTTCAGCGACAATCATCACTACGCGAACCCTCAGTGCGGAACTCCTTGGTACAGCATCAACAGCTCTCCTTTCGATGCCAGCAGAATCGGATTCCAAGGAGAGTTCGGTGGCACTGGCAACAATGTTTCGGCAGATCATCTTTGGAAGGTGCAAGAAGCTGTCGACTCTATCAACAGCACTTACGAGATCGACCTGACTGTGGAAATCTGGAACTACCGCGGACACTTCCTGCTTAATGAACTCCTTTCGCAAGTCGAACTCTACTCATGCGCAGGTGGAGTCTGGACTCAGACGACTGACGTTGAAGGAGAAGTCAACGGCATGTTGACATATGATCGAAGGGTCTTGAGACCAAACCTGGACCAGTGGAACGCGGATATCCAGGCTTTGTACGACGCGAGTGCGAAGAGGAGTAATGCCACTGCGCCAGTGTTCAGTCAGACGACCGAGTACACTTCTGTAGCCACTCCTTGGCAACCGCACTACTATGATACACACTCGTGGACACCAGCTGGGCCTGCTAGAACGACTGGCGGAGGAGGTGTTCCTGGAGGATGGCCGCCTAAGATGTGACCTCTGATACAGACAGACTATGACCAAGAACAGTAATAATGAATATCACAAGCAATAGTTACTTGCTCAATCTTGCCAAGAACCTCGAATATGGATGCCTGAGAAGGATCGATGTGGACTTCAAGCCATCTCGCCTCTGATACCAGTAGGTCGTGTCCATTCAGTCGTTGCCTGAGCATTGCAGGGCATGGCGCTCGTGCGGAGATGTGAGTCCTGACAAAGCTATTGTGAACACTTCATGCTTGTGCAAGGGTAGCTAAACTCGCCGAGGTCCAATTACGGAGCGGAACCACAATGAAAACCGACTAGCAGAATGAGTATAAAGAGCTCTCCGACTCGATTTTAACACAGCTTCTGTCCTTTTGTCTGGTCTGCATTGAAAGAACAGGGTCAAAGCTTTCACAATGGCACCAACACTCGAATACGCCCCTCTAAACACCGCTCTAGTCAGCCCAGTCATAGCCCTAGCATTATGGACATTCTTCATGGAATTGTGGATGTATCTCCTACCAAACACCTCTTACTAACCAATATATCCGCTGACAAAATCCCAGGTACTCATACCGTATCCCCGACCTCGAAAAATACAAAGTCAAAATCTCTCCAAACATGACGAAAGATGATATGAATCGACCCATTCCTCGAAGTCGACAATGGCCTGCAGACAACTTCAATCATTTGCATGAACAGCCGACTGTGTTCTATGCTGTTGCTCTTGGTATGACGTTTTTGCAAGCTGTTGATGGGACTAGTGCGGCTCTTGCTTGGGCGTATGTTGGGGCGAGGGTTGTGCATTCTTTGGTGCAGGCGAGTACGAATGTTATTATGGTGAGTGAGGGATGAATCGAGGAATGAGGTGATGTGGATGTGCTGATGATTGAAACAGACGAGGTTCTCGCTCTTCGCGCTTTCGAGCTTGTTGCTGTTTGGTCTGACTTTGAAGGGAGCGTTTGTGGCTTTCTTGTAGGACGTGGATGATGAGCGAAGAATGCTGATCGCAGATTCGAGGAGGGCAGCATGAAAACTCCTACGAACCAGTATCAGTAATTAAGAGAAGCCCGCAACGAAGCTATGTTAGAAGCGATATGCAAGATGATTGTGGAACGGCGGCAACAGATTGTAGCAGGAATGCTCAAAATGTGCATAATTGTCGCGGCATTCTTGTACGCTCTCTTAAGCAAGTGCTCTTCTGAGCCTTCTTGTTTACCAGTTGTCATTTTCTTTTTTTCCTTGTTCCATGCTCATGATGTTGTGTGCAAGCCTGGAGCAGCTTCGAGCCCCTGCGCGCCGCAGATCACAGCATGAGCATGGAAGAAGAAAAATCTGATGAGTGTTTCGTGCAGTCGCCCTATTTGAAGAGCAGAACTTGTGTCACGTAGTAGTATGAGTAGTGATTGTTGCTACTGTCGTCTTCGAGAAGGATAGACGGGTGATATATGGCTCGAGCGTCTTTCACGTGATGCTGAAGTCCGCGGAAGTCTCGATGGTGTATTCACCATCTCTGTTCGACGACATCGTCAGATCATGTGAAGATGCCGCTGACTGCGCTACGAAATGTAGCGAAGCCGCAAGTGAGTACTAACAGCCTGATATCTGGTGCTATGCTGACGATGCTCCCAGAATGGTGTGGGCGCGTTCATTCTTCAATGCAAACGCCTCGATTTCCACTACTGCGACTGGGCCGGCAGCAGTCGAGGCATGAAGTAGGACCACTTTGGACACACTGTATTCTCAATACTAATGTGTACATTACAGCGCCTTCATCAAGAATCGTCTCGCCCAATTCGCCAAAGAGAATCCTCAGATCGAAATCACAGTCTCTCCTCGACCCGGCCGACATCCGGTAGTTACGGGAACATACATCAATGGCAGAATAAAGCCAGTATGCGTCCGAAATATGGAGGTCACAGAAATCATGCAGAAAGTGCTGCTGTTGAGAAATGCCAACGGCGAGAAGCTTAGGCGCGTGACAAGGCCGGTGAAGAGCTTGAATGAGAGTGTGAGAGGAGTCTGGAGTCCACATCATACGGCAGAGCCGTACAAGATATGAGCATTTAAGTTGCATAGCATGGCAAGGCAAGGCGCACGAGATAGGATTTGACTAGATGGGATACCCAATTGAAAGATGTCTGTGGCAGCCCTTTCCAACAGGGACCCAAAACTTCCAGAGTGTACAGTGCGGCGGCATGCGAAACGTCTCTTTGGGGTGTGACGATGAAGTTGCGTCTTTATGCTGCTATCCAAGGAAGAGGAGCCACGTCAGATTGACTGTCGAGCTCGGCGATGCAGCAACGTTGGGGTCGTGGACGAATGGCTCGAGAAGGCGCAGCAAGAATGAAAGCCCTCGCGACCGAATTGAATATTCAGTCGGATAGGAATATGATCGAGAGGAAGCGAAAGTACAGCACGTCCTGCGACACAACACATCTATGATGCTACGAATCCTTTCACCTATTTTCCAAAGAAGGACGAATTCTCGAAAGGTCAGTCCCTCAGCGAGGCTCATTTTGGAGCGTAGAAGGTGTCCACGAGATGAGCAGCAGCAGAAGATTCTGCGTCGGACCCGCGATATTTTCATCTTTTCGCAGCAAGGAGCAGCCACAATCGACATGGATTTAAGCCAAGAAGGCCTCACAGGACCATCACCTGTCACTTGCCTGCTATGATGTGCACGCGTAAGAGGTCATCGGCAATCGGGAACATTATAGCATGCTGAAAGCGACAGGCCGCGTCTACCTTGGTGCTAACTATGCAGTGTTCTGCTTGTAGACTAATATGCCATGATGAATTCAGCCACCTGCAGCCAGCCGTTGCGGCGCTCTCGTGATCAAGAAAGCGAGCTCAGCTGAGAATTTTGAGCAGCATTACATGGTTGTCGGCGTCCGCCAGTATGCCAAACACTTATCAGCTTGCGAAATGTGGTTGATCAACACTACGACTCGCGAGCTTCACGAGTTTGTTGTTGACGAGAGGCCTGAGGAGTATGCTATTGTTTCGCACCGCTGGACCAATGATGAAGTCTCTCATAGACAGTATCAAAGTCAGACTCACCGCGATGGCTACGGTTTCAACAAAATCGAAAATTGCTGTCGGCTCGCCTCAGATCAAGGCATTGAGTGGCTCTGGATTGATACCTGCTGCATAGACAAGACCAGCAGCTCCGAGCTTGCCGAAGCCATCAACTCCATGTTCTCCTGGTATGAGCAAGCGAAAGTGTGTTTCGTTCTCTTGCCAGACTACGACAGCAGTGCAGAAGACTTACAGACCGCGCACGATTGTGAGTGCCACCAAACCACCCCGACTTATGGAAACGACCTCACGCGATTCTC
The DNA here is from genome assembly GCA_014298035.1 of Pseudocercospora fuligena. Lineage (NCBI taxonomy): Eukaryota > Fungi > Ascomycota > Dothideomycetes > Mycosphaerellales > Mycosphaerellaceae > Pseudocercospora > Pseudocercospora fuligena. Next base: position 28,483 of record JABCIY010000347.1, read on the forward strand.
TACAAGCCAGTCTGAGTCCGAGAAAACGGAACTGCACGAAAGCAAGTGGTTCACGAGAGGCTGGACCTTACAAGAGCTTCTCGCTCCCACAAAGATACTGTTCTACGACCGAAACAGCGTTCTCTTCGGATGCAAGCGATGCTTGGGTCGACAACTCTCTACCATCACGAATATCGATATGGAATACTTGACTAAGCAGAAGAAGCTGCACGATGCTAGTGTAGCCTGCCGCATGAGCTGGGCATCCGGACGCTCGACAACTCGATTAGAAGACAATGCATATGCTCTGCTCGGCATTTTCGGCGTCAATATGTCGCTCCGCTATGGCGAGGGAACAAAAGCCTTCACTCGACTGCAGGAGCTGATTATGCAAAGGTCTGACGACGACTCTCTGTTTGCGTGGAGATTGACGGATCAAGAACACCACGAAGTCCACGAAGACAGCAAGGTCCGCTATGGACTCTTCGCAGAACACCCTGCAGACTTTGCTCGTTCGTCGAAGATTGTGCCTGTACGACGTCGTTCCTTCCCGCATGTTGTAACCGGGAGAGGAGTCGAACTCTTCGCGCCTGCTGATCTGTGCTCCACAATGCTCGAAAGCTGCTGGCTCGGACAGTACATCTTACGTGAGATGGACTTGAGCACGAGAGTGCGATTAGCTTGTCGAGACATGAGCTCATCAACAACAGAGAAGCACTCAATCACCCTCAAGATCAAAAAGGATTTGTCGCCGCTACCTACCGATGCGCGATTACTGTACCGCCGAATTGATGCGGACGAAACTTTGCTCACAAACTACGCAAGATTCCATAGCATACTCATTCTCGCCTTCGGTCGCCGAGGATTCTACATCGCCCCGACCAAAACCTTTGAACGTGCAAATTACAGACTTCACGATTGTCCCCAAGCAATCCTACTGCGTCTCCTCAGCCTGCTCTACACCATTTCTCTCGCTGGCATCAGTACGTACGCGACCTCGGATAGAGGCCAGGAACATCATATGAGCATCGGCATGAGCTGGGCTATCCTGACATTTGGACTACTTATGTCGCATTGGAAGATGACCTACACTGCCTCTGTGCTAATCATGGCCACAATATCAGGTGAAGCTCCTTGGACTCTAGATGGCGTAGCGATCAAAGTTCTTCAGGATGTACAGAGACTGGGAACATCGTTGACGCCAGGAATTGCAGCAGTGGGCGCCGTAACTTTGGCTGTCGGATACTGGCTGACGGCCGTCAGTCCGATGCCATGAGCACCAGCATATTCGCGAAGCTCCCAAGGTCTCGCGTCGATTTATGATGAACACGTCAAGCCTAGAGCTCTCCAGGAAAGCTAGACCCGAGAGGTCCTTGATCACATTGGCACTCGGCTTCGCTATTTTTCTTGCCACCTTGACACACACAAGCATGTATGTCTCTGGCCTTCCATCTGCTCAAGACTCCCGCTGGTGCGCTTCTCGCATGTCAACGAGCAGCAAATACTCGCAACCATCATCCAGTGCTCCAAAGTGCCACTCTTTACCCTCACTCTCCAGCAGTCGGAGCACCTCCTCTGGCTCCTGATGATCGACCCAAAATCCAGTGAACGCCTGCTTACCACCCTCTCTCACGTTTGCGTCCCTCACATAAGGCACCGAACTCCTCGTCAAGACTCCCTCTTCCACCAAATGCCTCTGCCGTTCAAAATCCACATCCTTATCAGTCGCTCTTATCAAAGCTTTCAGCGCAGCAGGATGTGAGCTCAAGATCCCAAACACATTACATCTTTCCTGATAATCACGGATCGCAAATCGAAGCAATTCCGTCGCAATACCCTTCCTCCTCCAGTCTTTATGAACGACCATTTGAGTGATCCAGCAGACATCGTCCCAGTGTGCAGTAAACAAATGACCTTGCACGACACCTTCAATGTCCAAAGCTTGATAGAATGATCCGGATCCATCAGCGGCCATGACAGCTTTCTTGAGATAAGCAGGCGACATTCTCACCCTCTGTCCTGCACGAGAATGAGTATGCGGAGATATGCGTGACCAGATTCCATAATTGTCTGAGAATAGAGTTGCAGCATTTTCGAGTTGCGATGCCGAGACATTTTGTAGGCCGGTGCGACAGATGGAGATTGGGGTTTTATCGTGCAGAATGACTATCTGAGGTTCCTGAGCCCGCATTGCTGGTATTTCCTCTCGAATACTGGTGTAAGAAAGATATAGCTTATGCTTCGGATTCTTCAGCGTCCCAGATGCTACTAAGAGTCATACTATGATGAATAAGCTCAATTGCGAGAAATGTCGCAGCACTCTTCAAAATTGGTCAACTTCTCATTTCGTCTCTGAGTTTCTCTCTTAGCTATATCTTTACTATGAGTGATAGCGGCAACGTTGCGTCGCTAGTGTTCTGTCTACTAACGATTGATTTTGTCCCAGCACGCTCGGCGAGGTCGCTTGGCTAGGAACGTACCGTCCAGAACCACTCATTGTCGCGTGCGTCCAATAACCGGGTCTTCCGATTGACGTGGCAGCAGCAATGGCAGATTGCGCCGACTAGGATCAACGCGCTGCATTGGTGATGGAAGTAGTGCTCTCATCGTGGGGTGCCACGTCTGCGTTTTCGCCTTGGCCTTGAGTGGCCATCGATGTTGAGCTCACTATGAGTGGCGATGGACTGGTTTCTATCGAATCTCCGTTTGCCTTGTCTCCAAGTGGTTCCGCTGCGAGCAGAGACTGCTTGCTATCACTTTGCTCGTTCAGTTCATGCGCGCCCGGTTGCTTCTAGCCAGTCCCATTGGTGCCGTTGGTAGCGTTGGTGAGCTTCGTGGCTTCGAGCCGCTTGGCCTGGAGCCAAATGTCCACGTTCTGAAACATGTCCCTTGTATCAGAGCTTACAATGGCGCTATCGGCGGCCTGTATTCCTGCATTGATCTGCCAATATGTCAGTACCATGAGTTATTGCAAATGTTTTGCGCATATTGAGAGCACTTACGGCGTCCCACATCTTCCAAGCTCGTTTGAGATCACCATCGATGTCGAGTGCATGATTGAACCATTTGCGGATGTCAGAACGTCGCTCGGGATTATTCGATAGCTCATCAAGATGACTCTTAACCACCAAAGCCAGACCTAGATCGGGCTCCTTCAGGAAGGGAAGTGCGGCGCCGATACTCGTATATTCACCATCAGGCCGTACGCGGACCGCGCTAGCACTCAACATCATGTTGGCTGCATGTGTCTCGGCCAAGTCCCGCAGTGTGTTGCGCACAGCAGCAGTGATTTGATGATACGCAAGTAGGTGTCGTGACAGTGGTCCGGTGTAACCGATTCGAGCGTGACTGAAAGACCCAAGTGATGCAATCCGACTGATGAGAAGAGTATTTGCCTTGTCTTGATCAGTTCCACGCATGGGTGCTCCGGAATATTGTGGGCTCGGGAACAGATTCTTAGTGCTTAGAACGTCGAGTCGCAGAAGCTCGAAAGCGATGAAGATCGCTTCTTCTGCTTCTTGGGGCGGATCAGTCTGGCCCAACCACTGATCAGACTTGCCTTTTTCAAATGCAGCCTTGAGTGCTTTTCCCCAAGCAGAGAGGGTGTGATCTGAATTGATGTATCCCCGGTCTTGCAGGAATCGCCAAAGCGTGTTTGCGAGGATCTCGTTACGAGTCTTGAGGACATTCGGTTCATTGTCTTTGCGCCTCGTCACCGTCTTCTTGGCCCAGCTATCGTCGGAGAGCAAAGTGATGGCCCATTCCAGGGGAGTGACTTCATTGTCGATGTCTTTGCCCACCGCAGCCTGAGCGATGAGAGAGTCCTTGACGTGCCAGCTCTCGGCATCTCTGGTGCAGGTATCCAGCTGCACTTCGGTGACCCCTAGACCCTGTCTATCGGTTTCGTTCCACCAGCAGACCAGCTCAACATCCTTCTTTTGGAAGTAGCGGTGAATGCGATGGGAGATAATGGCGAGAAGACGTGTCTTCAGAGGCCGAAGCTTGTCACGCACTAGCTCCTTATAGGTCGGAGAAAAGCCGCCGTCAAGAGGAGGCAATTCCAGAATCTCGCTTCTAGTTCTCCAGTTCAGAACTCGTGGGCCAATGATACCATGTTGCAAGTATGTAAGCGCTTCCTGTGTGATGGTTAGGTAAGGTAAACTTGGTAAGCTGGAAGAGACTCACATCCGGTAGGCGTTGAGAGAGCACTTCATGAATGTCATTTGGAGACGAATCATAATTGAGCTGCTCGATCTTTCCGTTCTGATGAAGAACGACCATGTGCTTGATAGCGGTCTTGGCTTTCATAAATAGCCTGGTGTACTCCTCGTCCTTGGCTTGAAGACAGGCAGTATATCCGTCCATGTTAGCACGATTGAGGACCGCTTCAGCCGCGGTGATCTTGGAAGCCGACGTATCATTATCGATCTCGGGGATCGGAGCGAGCATCGAGTGGCCCGAAAGAAGCATGAGGTCCACAAATTGTGAATGCGTGAGCATGAGCATACTGAGCATTCGATCACGATCGATAAGTCTGAAATGGCCATCGTTCCAGTCCAGCTCGACCACCAGCTTGTCTACGTTGGCAACCAGACAAGAGACTGAGCCGGCCACGTTGGAGACGAGGTTGTCCTTCTCTCCTTCGTCCATGTAGTTGAGTTGTGCAGCCGCGCTGTAAGGCGCCGTCGTGGTCATTACGCCTTGCTTGTGGAGATAGTACCGAAAGAATCGTAGTATATGTGATGTCCGGTACGTGCCTGAAAATGTCAGCTTTGGCAAGTTTCTCTACTATGTGCGACGTACAGATCTTGCCGAAGTTGGCGACAGCGTCGTCGCCTCTGCCCTGGTCGTAAACTTCCCAGGCTGTTTCGAGAACCTTGACAGCTTTTTGACCCTCCTTCAAGAGTGTCTTGCGGTCTCTTGGGGCCATCTCGATGCCATTGAACACAAACCATGGCGTAATATTTGCTTCACGAAGACGTGCAAGTTCAGCATCAATATGTTGTGTCAGTGCAAACGGAAGTCCTCCAAGTGCAGGGAGAAGAGGCTCGCGTGTGTTTGCGTTGGATAGCAAATTGTTGATGTAGGCTTCAGCGTCAAATCCGATCGTGGCGGTGTCGAAATCCGAGATCTTTGACTTCTGGATCAAGCCTTTCTTACTCGCCCAGTCCTTAAACTCGGGGGGTAACATGGCGAAGTCGATGGAGTTGAGTGCTTGTGAGCTTCAGCAGTATGTGACAGTATGTGCGATGTTTTCCGGGTATGTTGTTTCGGATGGAGGCTTGTCGAACGCGTCTGAATGTGAGATGTCGAGGAAGCTGTGTGGATGATTGAGGTGGCAGAGTTGTGAGAGCTCGATCTAATGCAGGTACAGCCGAGCAGGTCTGCGGCCGTTGCCGGGAAGGCACGTGCGCTGGCTGAATCGCAAAGAGAAAGCACAACCAAAGGAATGGTAAAATGCAAAGAGAGAGTTCATTGACTGTGGTACAAATGCCAAATGCGTGACCGCTTCTTAAATGCTACCACTCTAACGCCGTCCAAATGCAGTAATGCTATCCTGTTCTCATTGCACCTGCTTGATCTTACAGCTCCAGCCGCTGTCCTGACTTAGTAGCGGCAAAGAAGCACCCAAACACCAACCCAATTCATTACCCTTGATCTTCTTCGCAATCTTGACCTCTCTGTCGATCGGCATCTCGTAACCCGTATGAAGTAGCGCCAGCATGAAATTCAGGTCTAAGCACGATTCCGGCCGGTCATTCAGCTCATCCAATGCGCCAGGTACAGACTTGAAGACGTTCCACGCATCTCCGCCCTGGCATACACGCGCAGTGAGCTCCTTAAGCTCACGGAGCGTGAAGGACTCCGGCATGCCGAGCGGCTGTGTGCGGTCGTAGAAATAGGAAAAGAGATAGACATCTTCGCGTGCGAAAGTCTTCTCTAGGCTTGGCTGATGGACACCGTTGAATGCACAAGGCGCAAGTTTGCAGTCGGCTTCCTTTTTCAAGGTCTTTTCAGCAAGGGCACGGCATTGAGCTGGGCTGCCATGCTGTGGACCTGTCATGTTGACAGTGACGGAGGCGCCAAGAGGGTGTCCCGAGCTCAGCGGAACTTCCACTTCCTTGCTCATGCCCACATTGAAGCAAGGATTGACGATTGGCTCTTTGACCCATCTTGTAGTATCCTTGTTGCTCTCGTACAGACCTTCAACAACCACTCGGTGCAGGTTGTTTCGTGCCTCCATCAGACCATAGCCAAGATATGAGTGTTGGTAGAGTGTGAAATCCCGTCCGCCGAAAGACAACTCGTACTTGTGATCACCTTCTGCCAGCTGCTCAGGCATGCCACCATGCTCAGCGGCCTTGAACGTTGGCTGAAACACGATCTGCGTGCTGCCACCACCGAGATCGAATACAGCAGCTGTGGGTGTCTTGTCTGGGCCTCCAATCTTACCAAGCAGATAGTTGGTAGTGATCCATGCATAAACACCCTCGTCCTTGCCGTCCATGACCTCAACACCGCCCTTCTCTTCGCTGATAACCGGAAACGGGTAGACAGTCTCCAGTCGATGTCTGACGGCTTTGAGAATCGCGTCGCTCATCTCTGGACCCAGCTTGCGCAGACCCGCAGTAGCCTTTACCGCGACCGGAGTGCAGCTCTTGAGCTTGTCAGGCACTTTTTCCACAGCGACATCCATAAGCACATCCAAGCTCTTTGCAGCACCCTCCGCATCGCTCTTGTAGCTGCTCAATCCGCTGCCACCTTCCTTCTTCTCCGTTATCTTGAACACTTCATCTTCCAGCTCGGGCGTAGGACCGCAGTTGTTGAATCTGTAGACATGGATTCTGCTTCCCGTGCTGCCAGCATCGATCATGAGCGCGTACTGGATCAATGGCTTATCTTTCGAATAGCTCCGCGTGCATTTGCTCGTAGCTACCGAAGGATCGCTCGCAACATCGCCGCCTGGAAATTTGCCTCCGCCCACTGTGCTTGAGCCATAGCTGCCACCTGTGATGTAGTAGATAACGGCAAGCACGAAAAAGATCAGACAGCCGGTCTTGATGTACCGCGCCCTCGTGCCTTGATTCATCCACGCGGCTTGTGCTTTTTCGTTCGCGGACATTGATTGATTCGACTTAGGGATGTGATTGCCGTAGCGATCAGGCTTCTCGAAAGAATCGCTGCCGCTGCGACCCTTTTCGCGCACGGTCAGGGACGATGATCGACGGCGCGGGTTGGAGAAAGTCGAGGAGAGATTTGACCAGAGATTTGGTCGGCTTGTCAACGTCATGAAGGCTCGTAGGTCAGAACATGACTAGGTAGACGCAAAGTATAGCAGGTGTTTCGCAAAGAAAGACTCAACGGAAAATTGCTAGAGAACCTGCTGAGCGAGGACAATTGTTGGTTTCTCCTGCCCTCCCTCGCTCCATCGCAACGCTCGCTGAATGAGACCCTCGGACCCTTGCCGTAAACTTTATTTTCTTCATGCCTTGTCGCCTTACGTCTGCAAGCCTCTAGTCTATCAGATCTAATTTCTATCGCTGCCGTCCGCAATGAGAAATATTGCCTTTTCACATCACAGCAAACTCGCTATCTCGTTCGCAAGTGCTTCTGAGGTCTTCATCTTCCTAAGCGTGTGCTTGGCATCCATCGCTTTGCAGACATCGGCCAGCTCTCCATTCGGATCCGAGCAGTACACCAGATAACCGAAGGCTGTCAGAACAGCTTTGGCTGCATCTTCATTCTTCTCATCGCTCAAAGTCTCAAGCAGACTCGCCGCAAGCTCAACTTGTTCACCTTCGCTTAGACCTTCCTGCCCTTGCTCTCTCCGCACACGATAGTTTGCTACGGCAAGATTGAATGCCAGTGATGCTGCTGCGACCCGTGTTGTTGGATGAGAGGCGTCTAATAACGATGAAGTTATGAAGTCGATGAATGTCGATAGGGTAGAGTCTTCGCTTTCCATCAACTCCTTGACGTATAATGGAGAAGCAAAGACGTTACATGCAAGGTGTAGCGTCACCAAGCGGAGATTGTGTGGACAGTCCTTCAGATTTAATACGTGTTGTATCAGAATAGGCACAGTTCTGGGCTGCCGCTCTTCGGCAAAGTAGCCGCTCACTCTGGGGTCGATCATAGAACAGCGTAGCAGATCGACGGCCGAAAATCGAACTTCCAAGGGTAGCTTGAGGACGTCGGACTGGAAGGTACGAGAGACATCGTGCAAATTCGGGAGACGTGCAAGCTTGGGATCTTCGGATCGCTTTTCGATGAAGCTCTTGAGGGCGGCTAGATCAGTCTGTTTCGATGCCTCACCAAGCTTCACCATCAACTTGTCCAGAGGTGGTACTTTTGCGTAAGTAATCGGCCTTGTTGACCCGTGCTCCAAAGTGGGCACTTTCACTTTCAGGTGTGGATGTGATGACGGTGACGTGTCGGGATTGTCGTTGGAAGTGTGCACTCCATTCGTTGCAGCTGGTCTGTTCTGTTGTGGTACTTCCGCTTGTGTGATAGATCGCATGCTGGCATCGATCTGAGGCCTCAGCATCTGACCGAATGGCGTCTCCAGAACTCGCTCAGGCAGATTTGTGATATGTTCGGGTATTCCTTTGCCAAGCAGAAACATGGCGAAGTCGTTTGTAAAGTTGTTGCAGTTGTGTGCGAAAACTAAGTCGACACGTCAGGATCAGCAGTCTTCAAATAATTTGATCATTATGAATTCTCGACTTACGATCGTAGCTCTCTGGAGTGTACACTTCTTTCAGGCTCTCGAGATACTCTAGAATAGTTTCAAGTGGCAACTGTGTTGTCCCAAGCTTGATGACCTCCATCGGCTGGCCATGATGTGTCGTGCCAGGATAGCAAGTCTGCACGCCGGCTCCAAAGAAGTATTCGACCCTACCGAATACTAAGGCTGTGTGGTAGACTGCGTCGATCTGAATACCAAGAAATTGCCGGGACATCGTTCTTGCCATTCCTCGTGTCAGGTCATAAACGTAGAGTTCGACCTCCATGTTGGGTGGGCCACGATTTGCGCTAGAGACATCAAATTGTGGTTGAAGAGTCGAATTTAAAGTATTCTGTCAAATGAAGTAGATTGTGTTTGGATACAGAATGCGTGCAGGCTACCTTGGATGACGAAGCTTAAGCTTTCGCTTTCGGGATCGCGAGATTGACCGACGCCGTTTACCTGCCCCTTTCTCGTCATTCTTCCTTCGTTAACCTCACTAGTCATCGCCATCGCCATCGCCATCGCCATCGCCATCGTCATCGTCTCCGTCTGACTCTGGCTCCTGCTCGACATCGACCACATGGAAGTATATACACCATTCCACTTTGTTTGCTCCCAACTTGGAGCACTCGAAGATGTTGACCTGGTCAATGGTCTTTATGCCTAAATGAAAGCCAGAGACGTTAGCGGAAGAATCTAGTGCGAGGAAAATGCCTTCTCACCGAGTGCTTCCTTGTGCGAAGCAAGCATCCACCAAATGCCTTTTGCATTTGCAACGGACAATACAGCTCTGGCCTGTGGTGTCGAGATGGCGAATTGAGATCCTGGCCACTGCTACTGTCAGTACTGCTTCTGAGAGATGATTCTCGCAAACGCTACACTTACTCTTTTAGGGGTATCTGATTCGATCACCGATTGGAGAACTGCAATAACGCCCTTATCGATGAGATTGTGCCGGAAGACATGCTTAATGTTGAAAGGCCTGAAAGCGGCGTAGCCCTGTTTGTTAATGGTTCCTATGATCCCGTTGTACACGACATCGGACCACTGTTTCAATTTTACCATGAGGTTCAACGGGAAGTCCAACTCGTTGTACGCGTAGCTCCATTCTGTACCGAAGTTCATTTGCGCAATGATAGTCGCTTGGGAAGAACTGAAGCGATTTGTGTATTCAGCTGTGGACAGTCAGCGAGATTTGCGGCTCAAGGAGAAGACACATACCATGTGTGGCTGGAACTGTAGGCGTTCTGCCATGTTCTTGTTTGAGGGAAATCCACTGGTCCGCCTCGGGGTGGATGTCCAATGCTGCAAAGGCATCATCTAGACCCATCCCTGTAGGACTCTGGCTCAGAGTGTCCTCTGTGATCCACCCGTATTCGGACTCCATTTTCGCTATGCTCATCACGAATTGTGATTGCTCAGCCTTGCTATCTGCGAGCGACTTTCCCAGCAAACAAAGCACCTTATCCCCATAGCGAACTCTTTCAGCGCACTTGCTTGTTCCACTGACGTCGAGGTTGGCCCAATCGCACTCCTCGTAACGTCGTTTGAGATCAGTTGCATGATGTAGGTATCTGCCTCGGGTCATGGACTGGCCGTCGGTGGGCCATTTTGGCAGAAGCTCGTAACCGCTGTGGCCGGGAGCGCTTTGCACCACGACAAGCACAAGGATGAGTATCAGAGCGCAGAGCGCTTGGAACAATGTCGAACGCCGTGTGCGCGACATGGTGGCAGGATATGGCGTTGTTGCGGACTTGCTGGATTCAATGCTCTGCTCTGACGATGTCGACGCAATGCTTGGACAAATGCAAGATGTGTCGACGGACTTTGCTTTGTACGAGCAGTGAGCTTCAAGGCTGTAGACACATAGATATACAGATATGGCGCTCACATGCAGCTTGGCTTGTGATTGAGCCAAACTGAAGCCAAGTGAGGGATGTGAGCACAGGTCCGCATTGACGTGAGTAGTTCATTGCAGGAATAGATTGGATATACCTCTGTTCAAAGATAACTTGATTATAGGCTCTGCTACGCCTCGAAAGACCATGACAAGGCTTCTTCGATTCTGCATTAACGCCGAAGCTCAGATTGCCAAGCTATTGCCCGTTCTCAGAGCCCTCACTAGATCTGGTATGTGTCTAATACCGTATGCCTGCCCAGACCTGCTTCGTAGTTGGTCTCATGCCGGAAGCTGTCGGATCTTGAAGTACATGCACCAACTGGCCTTTGTGTCTCTACGTCGCAGACCTCGTTTGATCTTGTCACTCATATCGTCGTCGTCGTCGTCGTCATCGACGTCCATAGGATCTTCGGGAATGACGTAAGTTGGACAGTTGAAGATATTGATCTGGTCAACGCTTGGTCTGCCCTGAAAGCAGAGAAGTGTCAGCGTTTGTCTCCGATCTTGTAATATACTAGAGCTGCGCTCTCTCACCATGACGGCCTTATGCTGACCATAAAGCCAGCCAAGAAACTTCGAGTTTGGAGAACCCAGAGCCGCAAAGAACTTGGGATCCCCGGCAGAAGCTTGGAGAACGGTTCCTGGCCACTAAGCAAATATCTCAGTGTTAGCAAGCGCACATAACTCTGCATCAAACTTCAACTTACATTGTCCTCTGGTCGATCCGGATTTTCTCTGCCAACAATCATGCGAACCACATCTAAACCAATCTCGCCACTGAGATCGTGTTCAAAGAAATGCTTGATGTTCTTGAATGCATCTGAAGCACCATTGAAATGCCTCTTCGTACTCAAGTACACCACATCCGATCTTCGAGCCAGCGGCGTCATCTTTTCCGGCGGCACCCACATCGACGTGCCTACTTGCTTCATGTTCTCGAACTCTGGCGACCAAGCCGCGTACGTGATCAGAGCACCTTTTCCTTTGTTTACCACTGTCCCGTATGTACCTCCAGTATTTGGCCATTGATCGTTTCCGTAGTGCTCCGCTTTAATTTTAACCCAGCCATTCGTATCGAGACGGGGATCCACACCTCCAAAGGCGTCCAGAAGCCCGGAGTAATCATTGTCTCTATGCTGACCGTTACCTAACACGTCTTCGGAAGAGAGTGTCTCCGCTTCATAGTCCCAGCCGTACGTCTCCAGATCCGCATCATTTTCGAATTGAGTCTTGGGGATCGGGATGTTGGGATCGTCTTCTTTGGCTCTCAGCATGCAGAAGATCTTTTGTCCGGCTTGGACAATTTTCTGGCATGGGTTGGCAAGCTCAGACGGCACCTTGTCGAGAGCAGTAGTCCAGTCGCATGTAGTCCAGCGTTTCACCAATTCATGTGCGCTTGGGCTCGAAATCGAGATGTTCAAGGTGTTCTCGTTTACGTATTCGGTATGCTTGGTGAGAAGCTCGCGAGAGGAGGTCTTGTTGAGGTTAAGGAGTTGTGACACCGGCGATGATCGATTGATAGCAAGCGACACCAGCACCGCTAGTATTGTTAGCACGGCCAAACGCTGGAACAGAATCGACCGTGGGCCACGCATCTTCATTGTTGTTGCTTGATATGTGAGAATAGGTGTCCGCAAACGAGATGGTGTCGTGTACTCGATCTCGTAAATCTGTACTTGAGGTGTTGGGGGTGTAAGTGATATAGACCAGGCCCCCGAGTGCGAGGCTGAACATGTCAGAGCAACTGAAGTGACACGACTTCGAAGTAAAATATGTGAACCTATCCGTTGACTGTAATAGTGTCCTATATTCTGAGAGTGACTGCAATAGTATGACCATGGTACAAAGCTAAGAGAAATGTTGCAGTAATGATGTGAGGGTCATCTGCCTGACACATTGCCTTATGAGAGGGTCACTTGCCTTGAGTCTCCTCATAGCCACGCTTGATATGGTCGTCCCACCAAGACAGCTTATGCATCTCCAATCTGCATATAGATGCAATACTGATGAAATGTGCCTCTGCTCGCCGTGACTGCAGGACAGTTGAAGATATGGATCGCCTTGATGATCTTGAAACCGAGCTCGTTTTTGTGCTGAGCCAAGAGCCATCCAAAGCCTCTAATGTTCGAAGCTCCAAGTAGAGCGTAGAACCTCTCACCTGAACGATCGGGATAATTTCGTGTGAATATCTTGCCGGGCCACTACAATCAGTTGTTAGAGAGGAGTAAAGGAACACATCCCACAGATCATGGGTGTTAACTCACCACCGGAACCTGACTGGGTTGATCCACCTCCAGAACCATCTCAATTGCTTCCTCCATATTCTTGCCGCTGACAGCGTACCTGAATGCATGCTTGATCTCCCGAAGCTTTTCTGGCCGCTCTTCTTCTACGGTGGCATAGTCCTGCAAGCCTAGCCAGTGTACATCGGACCATTGACGGAGCTTGGGCAGCGTGGAGACCGGAAGAGGAGCTGGCTTGCGATTCTTGTTCATCCATTCGGGACCAAAATTGAACAAACCTACAATAGCCCCATCCTCCAGATTGTAGAAGTTTTTGTACTTGGCACCGGTACGGACGATCGTCGCCGTCGCATCGGAGCTACCAGCAGGCACATTCTTTGAGTGAGTCTGTTCAAGGTTCACCCACTTATCATAGTTCGAGGAAATGCCAAGTCGCTGAAAGGCAAGCGCTAGACCTTTGGTCTCAGTACTGAAGTCTGATGCGCTGGCCAGCTGGTCATGAGTCTCAGTCCAGCCATTCTGCTCCAGGGCGTCAAAGTCATCAAAATCCGACGGCTTGACACCGTAACGGGCGTACATCATGCACCAAATTGCTTTGCCATTCCGGACGTAAGTCTGACATTGGTTCGGATTTGGTGTGTCTTGCCCGGCAGTGTCCCAATCGCATCTGGCGGCGCGGCGAAAGAGGTGAGAAGTATTTGAACTTCCTGAAAATGATAGTAAGGTTTGACCTGAGCGGTTGTGTAGGCGCGGTGTTGAGGCCTTGGTCGCTGCGAAAATCAATGCCGCCGCCACGACTGCAATGGGGACCCATCTGAGCCAGGAGAGACTGATGTGGCGCATTTCTATGGCTGCTCGACGTTCTGGGAGTCGTTGGTGGTATGGTTGCTGTCGTGAAACCTCGCGTCTGCCGTTGATCAGTTGTATATTGTGGTTTCAGCTTCCTTGTACTTCAACCCTGGGTGAGTGCGTATGTGAGCCGTGCAGCATCGGAATCAGCTGATCGACGGCTAGCAGTCGCATGTGACAGCGGTTGATAGTTTGGCCACCTTGTGACAAGTGCTTTGTATCCTGTTAGTAGTAAGTTGACGACGTAAACAATTTGTTCTCGTTGTAGTCATTGGAAGCTATTCAGAAGGCCAACAAGATCCCGAATAGACGAGGACTTAACAATCCGAGGCTAGTCATTCCGCACAAGTGAGGTCAACTTCCTGGTAAAGTGCCCTTTTCTCGATGAGGCAGCTCGTTGGATTCTACCCTCAAGACCAGTTCAGGCTGTCATCTCTGACCATGCCTCGTCTGCATCAATTAGTGAATTCCTTGATTTCCATACGTCTCTCGGCCTATTTCTTGATGTTCATGTGTCATCTTCTTCAGCGACGCTGGGCAGTGGTAGCATGGCCGACACGTGAGGATTCGTGATGCCGCGTGGGGCTTTCGCTAAGGAACGATGCTGTATGACCTGCTCAGTCGCCGCTCGTAGCATTGACAAAGAACGTCGTGCTCGAAGTTCTGCTTCGCGGCCATAGTGGGCTTTTGCGCCTTGTTCAATGCCGCATTGCATCTACCACTTTCATTGGCAATATTACTCCGGGGCGGACGGGCGTAGCCGACCATCGATAGCCTCATTGACAGATCTAAGCGCCTCCCTGACACCTCTAAGGGGTAACAATATGGATCGCAGGCCTGAGTTGATGAAGTGGCTGTTGCGTTGATGGAAAGAAGCACAGCGTAACAGACAGGAGATAATGTTGGAGGCGTCATTGGCTTGGCAGATCAGCGTCGCTCTCACAGGCGCGCGGTACCTGCAGCTATTGCCCGCATTTTCCAAACATTTTTGATAATGTCTATAGACCACACTGCTTCGAGTAGCGACTCATATCATCGCTCGTCGCGATGGTCAACAAACCTCACGCGCCTCGAGGCGCCAACAAGGCGGGCAAAAAGCCCGCGGCCACCACCATGAACGGCGAGGACAGCAGTTTTATAGTTTTTGGGAACGACAACGACAAGCCAAAGAAGAATAAGAAGCCTGCAGATAGTAGTAATGCGACGACTGCTATCGGTGGAAGCAAGGGCAAAGCGGCCGCAGGAACGAGTGGCGCATCTGCTGAACCGGAGCAAAAGAAGCCAGACACCAGAACGCTGATCGGAGGCGCATCATGGACGGGCAAGCTGCCACAGACTATGTTCAATGAGCACTGCCAAAAGCAGAAATGGGAGAAGCCGGAGTACACTATGCGTGGAAGCAGCAAGACTGGCTTCACTGGGGGCGTGATCATCAAGCAGAAGAATCCCAAGACCCAGGAGATCACCACTTTACCTCCCATCGTTCCGCCCAGCGACTACCTAAAAGAGCGAGGCACTCAAGAAAGCGCCGTCGAAGCAAGACATTTCGCTGCAGCATACGCGCTGTTTCGCGTAAGCAATATGAAGAATATTCACATGATGCTTCCGCCAACGTATCGAGACTTGTGGAAGGGCGACTTTCAAGACTTGAAAAGTGCTGCTATAGCTCAAGGTCAAGGCTATCTGTATGAGGCAGACCCGTTTCTGGCGAAGAAACAGCACGATGAGGCGATTGTCGCCCGAGAAAAGACAAGAGCGGACAAAGCTAAGCAACAAGTCGAGGACAAGAAGCTTGAAGTTGTTAGTCTCGATGGGCAGGTGCAGAGCAAGCATGTGCTGAAAGGCTGGATGCGTGTTCCCAAGGTCGAGATGGGCGTCAAGACGCGACGTGAGGTCGAAAGACAGATTCGTCGAGGAGGTGCATGGAATTTGCATGCCGTCCAAATGACGATGAACCAGCGAAAGATGGTTGTAGACGATTTGTCCAACATCGGATTCCGGAGAAGCCACGTCGAAGAGGCGGCAGAGGTCTGCAAGGACCGAGAAGAATGCTTGGAGTGGCTCCTCATTCATGTGCCTGAAGACGACCTGCCAAAGTGGTGTTTGCCTGATAACTACCTTGCTGGTGTTAGCATGGCGAGCGGAGACCTCAAGCGAGAAGGTCAAATCAAACGATTAGCAGCGACCGGCTACTCACCAGAATTGTGCGCGGACATGCTGGAGTTGAACAAAGGCGATGAGGGTCGTGCAGCAGAAGCACTGCAAGCGCGTTTATTAGGTCAATCATCCACTACGACATCAGATGCCATATCCGATCACGAAATCTGGGATGAGGAATTGGCCACTTCAGAAGCAATCTTCGGCGACAGATTCACCAATCATGAAAGAATATGCACTATTGTCCTCGAGCTGCAGACTTCTTCGAAACAGCCCATTGTCGTCCGAGCACGACCACCCAGCGGAGGCTATCCAAACACCCTGCCCCTACTCGCCATCGAAGCAGCTCTACCTGCATACGTGCGTCTAGCCATTCTGAAGCAAGTCCTTGTTGCAGCGTCTAGCGACTTCTTGGGAGTGCAGATGCTTTTCAGCATTGTAGACTGGCTCGAGCAGAACATACCAGCCATTATTGAGAAGCCTGGAAAGCTGAGTGAGGTAGCCAGTGCAACAGCAACTTCCACAATAGAGGCCTCGAGGCCTGTCGCCAAAAAACCTCGTCGGCAGCCGAAACCGATATCGTGGTCACCTGAATCGCCATCGAGCCAGAGGATACGCGAAGAATGGTCCGCCAGACAGTCGTCGGCTGAACAGCAGAAGATGCTGACAGCAAGAAAGAATCTGCCGGCGTGGTCTCTGCAAGACGAAATAGTGCAGTCCGTTACGATGAACCAAGTCACGATCATCTCTGGCGAGACTGGTTCCGGAAAGTCGACTCAGTCCGTCCAATTTATCCTCGATGATCTCATCAAGCGTTGCTTTGGAGACCAAGCCAACATCATTTGCACACAGCCTCGGCGGATCTCAGCACTCGGACTCGCCGATCGTGTCGCGGACGAACGCTGCGTCAAAGTAGGTGATGAGATCGGCTATGCGATTCGTGGCGAATCAAGAAAGAAACAAGGCGTGACGAAGATCACTTTCGTGACAACTGGTGTCCTTCTACGTCGGCTGCAAACCTCCGGGGGCAGCACTGACGACGTTGTCCGCAGTCTGGCCGATGTGAGCCATGTCATCATTGACGAGGTCCATGAGCGGAGCCTTGACACTGACTTCCTGCTCGTCTTGCTTAGAGACGTGCTCAAGAAGCGCAAAGATCTCAGGTTAGTGCTTATGTCCGCCACGCTTGATGCCCAGACCTTCGAAAGCTACTTCAGCTCGTCTTCAAGCGTTGGCAAAGTCGAGATCGAAGGCCGAACACATCCAGTCACAGACATCTATCTGGATGACATTGTACGATTAACAGGATTCGGCGCTGCGCCCGTACATGAAGACTCCCCGGCTGAACTCTCTTTGGATGATCAAACGCCAGATGGCTCAGGCTACAACACACCTAGATCAGACACACCCAGCTTGGGCAATGCCTTGCGAGCCGTTGGCACGAGGATCAACTATGATCTTATTGCTCGAACTGTGGAGCTCATTGATCGAAAGCTTGGCCATGCCGACGGGGGTATACTCATTTTCCTGCCAGGTGTGGCAGAGATTGACCAGACCTTGCGTGCCTTGAGAGCTGTCCCAAATCTGCATACTCTACCTCTACATGCCTCATTGCAGAGTGTGGAACAGCGTCGCGTTTTCCCACGGGCGCCACAAGGTCTTCGCAAAGTAATTGCTGCGACCAATGTCGCTGAAACTTCAATCACAATCGAAGACATCGTCGCTGTCATCGACACTGGGCGTGTTAAAGAGACCAGTTTTGACCCTGCAAACAACATGGTCAAGCTTGCTGAAGTTTGGGCGTCCCGCGCGGCTTGCAAGCAACGCCGTGGTCGTGCTGGACGTGTTAGAGCTGGCGAATGCTACAAGCTGTACACTCGCTCAGCCGAAGCGAAGATGGCCGAAAGGCCAGATCCCGAAATTCGGAGAGTGCCGCTTGAGCAGCTTTGCTTATCTGTGAGAGCCATGGGCGTCTCTGATGTGCCTGCGTTCCTAGCCTCGGCTTTGACACCGCCCGAGAGCCTTGCCGTAGAGGGCGCACTGAAGTTACTGTCTCGGATGGGTGCGCTCGATAGCACCGATCTTACTGCTCTTGGTCGACACCTGTCAATGATTCCAGCCGATCTTCGTTGTGGAAAGTTGATGGTCTACGGAGCTGCATTCGGCTGCCTGGACGCAACCATCACAATTGCTGCGATCTTGACAGTCAAGAGCCCATTCGTCAGCCCGAAGGATAAGCGAGAGGAGTCCAAAGCCGCAAGGAGCAGTTTCGGGAGGGGACAAGGTGACTTGCTGTGTGATCACTCCGCCTACGAAGAATGGTACTCGCGTCGTGCAGCAGGCGAGCCAACATCATCTCTGCGCCGTTGGTGTGACGAAAATTTCCTCAACCATCAGACGCTCCTCGATATTTCCACAAACAGAGTGCAATACCTCGCATCTCTCCAAGAGACAGGGTTCCTGCCACCGGATTATCGACCCGGTAGCCGAGCATCTCAGATCTACAACCAGCACAATAACTCTGAAGTATTGCTTCGAGCGCTGATAGCAGGAGCGTTCCAACCTCAGGTCGCCCGTATTGACTTTCCTGACAAGAAGTACGCTGCTTCCTCTTCTGGCGCCGTCGAAGTCGACCCAGAAGCTCGCACGATCAAGTATTTCAACGAAGGGAATGGTCGCGTGTTTGTGCATCCGTCCTCAACACTCTTTGATGCCCAGAGCTTTCCAGGCAACAGTGTCTACATGTCGTATTTCACAAAGATGGCTACTAGCAAGGTCTTCATCAGAGACCTTACGCCGTTCAACGTCTATGCATTATTGATGTTTGGTGGCAAGATCGAGATCGATCCACAAGGACGTGGACTTCTTGTTGACAACTGGGTACGGCTCAGAGGTTGGGCTCGAATTGGTGTGCTTGTGAGCCGCATGAGAATGATGCTTGAGGAGCTACTCGGAAAGAAATTGGACGATCCTGCCCTGGAGATGGGCGAGCACGATGTGGTCAAGGCAGTACGAAAGATGATCGAATTGGACGGGCTCGATCGATGAGCCCGCTCTTCTGGCCTGCTTACGCCGAAAGCCCGACGTTCCTGGTTGATGAAGTCTCTGGGATTCTACCGAGATGCGGCATACAATAGCGATTTCAAGGGCCTTATAGAGCCAGCGGATCGTGAACATCCCGTGCTGGGATCACTCACCAAAATCCGGATGGTCCTGTACCACACAGTACCTGCTGCGAGAGGTGCGACTCGGTGCTGGAATGTCAAATCCTTGGCACTGGTTGGCTCCATGCTGTGGTGTGCGCTAACCGGGATCTCTGCTACCGCAAGTTTGTCGAATCCGAAACCCAAAAGCGGGGAGCAACTCGCGCTGCGCGGTTTCCGAGGTCTTCGTACACAAGTAGCATCATTGTGTAGGATCTTTAATGTCTTGCGAATTGCTTGAAAGGTAGGAGCCAGGTTCAAAGACGTTCGATCTGTCTTCCTTTACTTCCTCTGTCCTCTCAAAATCCTTACCAGACAAAAGCGATAACGCATACCAAAATGACCGCCGCTATCAGCATGGAAGGCAACCAACGAATCTATCATCATCTAACGCAACGGCGTATTGAGATCCCACCAATGGATCTGCTGACCTTACTTTTCGGTGCGAACCCACATATTCGAGCTCAGAAATTGGACTAAACATTTCCAATAGAATCCGAGCACAGCCTTGCACAAGACGATACTATTCTTCACGTCGAGGCCGACGACTCGGAGAACAAGATCTCCAAGGCTCAGCTTTGTACATTGCTTCAAAATATCGCACATGGATTACGACACCAATTTGGCATCGGACGCAACGGACCTAACAAAGACACCATTACTGTAATCTCATATGGCCAGATATTGGTTCCAGCCCTTTTGTTTGGCATTGTTGCTGCAGGCGGTGTCTACTCTGCTGCAAGTCCAAGTTCAACTGTGGCAGAATTGGCACGACAGGTCAAGATTGGGAAGTCCAACCACATCATCTGTGGAGCTGAGCACAAAGACGTTGCGACGAAGGCTGCCAAAGAGTGTGGTATCTCACTGAGAAACGTTCTAGTCCTGAACTCCAGCAAGGGAGCATGGAAGCTTGAATCACTGGAAGGACAAGTCAGCGCTATCTCCAAGTCTAAGCTGAAATGGCGGCAAATTTACGACCCAGCCGTGTTGAAAGAAAGCCTCATTGTTATACTTTGGTCTTCGGGAACAACAGGTCTGCCCAAGGGCGTCATGCTCAGTCACACCAACTTGGTCGCCGAAACATATCTGACAGCGCTATCGGGCCGCGAATGGGCAATTCGCGAGACTGAAGCCGGCAGACCGCCAGAGCCAAAGGAGTACCGCACGCTTGGACACCTTCCCATATCTCATATTGCAGGTCTTTTTGGATACTTGATCGGCCCACAGTACTCCGGCGGCGAAGTTGTGTGGATGGGTAAGTATCGTTGGGACGACTTGTTGAAAAACTTGAAGCGATACACTATCACCGCGTTCTACACCGTTCCTTCAATTTGGCTAAGGATCAGCAAGAGTCCAGAAATCGGACCTGAGCACTTGGGAAGCATAGAAGGCGCAAACACAGGTGCCGCACCTATGGACTCAGAGCTGCAAAAGGCCAGCAATGCTCGCATTGGCGACGGCAAGACTACATTCATTGGACAGACGTGGGGCCTTTCTGAAACGACAGGAGCAGTCACGGCTCAGCCTAAAGACAAAGTTGATGACACAGGTTGCATTGGATCCATTCTCCCAACTGTCGAACTACGCATGGTGGATGAAGAATTCAAGGACGTCGAACCAGGCCAGGAAGGCGAACTTCTCGTTCGAAGTCCACTTGTTACTCAAGGCTACTTCGATAATCCTAAGGCCACAGCCGAAGCTTTTCATGAAGGATGGTTCTGCACCGGCGATATTGCTATATTCAGAAATGGAAAATTCTACGTGGTAGACCGAAAGAAGGAATTGCTCAAGTATAAGGGCTTACAAGTTGCCCCTGCCGAGATCGAGAACCTGTTGTTCACGCACCCGAAGATTAGAGAGGCGGCTGTCGTCGGCGTGCCAGCTCCTGATGATCCTGGCACGGACTGGCCTAGGGCGTATGCAGTGCTTGTAGAAGGCGCAAAGGTCAGTGAGGACGAAGTGAAGGAGTTCGTGAAGCAGAGGCTGGCGCCATACAAGCAGTTGAGAGGAGGTGTAGTCTTCGTGGATGAGATTCCGAAGAATGCTATTGGGAAGTTCTTGCGAAGGGAGCTGAGGGAACGAGCAAAGCGCGAGATCAAGAGCCAAGGGGCGAGGTTGTGAGGGAAGTATGCTCGCAGTCATGTCCATCTGTTCGAGCTGATATGGCGCTCGTGGCTAAACCAGTACAGCTTTTGTCCTGGTCGCATGAACTCTGCACCAATGATGAAGACACTGTTTCTCGATACCTCCACGATGAGATATTCATTGCGACGAGTTCCCCGAATGCTGGCCAGATAGTTTTCTGAGAGCTCACTTGTCCCTTTACACAAACCTGATGTTGCAAGTGAGGAAAGTGGTACTAGACCTACTAAGTGCTTTGCAGAACCACAGGACAGGATTCACTCATCTAGTCACTGCTTCATCCTTTCAGACGTCCTAACAACATCAACCACATTGAAAAAGCCCGATAGGATAACAAACAGTCATGAATCGTCAAGCACAACATGGCCACAAATTTCTCCTCGCCAGTATGACCATCGGAGCAGCGATGTTGATCTTTGCTCTCGTTCATCAATTATCTACTAGCGCCTTTCCATACATCCACTACGATGGATCACATGTAGTGCGGGATACTTCAGCAAGAAGGAACTTCACCAAACGCTGGCAACCATGCGATTGGGCAGCGGCCGCAGAAGCTATCACTGTCAAGCCTTTAAGCCAGCTGGACAAAGACTGCGAGCTACCTCTCAACACTGGCACAAATCTTGACTGCATGCTTACCGGCACCGATGCAGATCAATGGGCATCAAAGTGGACAGACGAAAGCGAGATCAAAGACTGGGGCTGGGAGGATCGTTCTGACATATCAGGTGGATATGAGCCGTACGATATAGCGGGTATGGGCCTGGAAAAATTCTTCGAAGACCTCAAAATCTCAACAGACGAGGAAGATTGGGTGAACCTATTCCAGCAGCACTCTTCAGCCAGCCATGATAAGACTGGCAAAACATATCCTGCCACTTTTGCACGATACTCGAATCCCTTCAACATTAAACAAGGCGTCCTCTTGGCGGCTTTGAACACTAGCCCCAAGGGCATCAACGACCAAAGAGCTGAGGAGGATCCTCCACTGCCACCAATCCTCCCCCTTCCCCCATTACAGAATTGGTCGGACTTGGTCTTTCTAGCTATGCAGAAATACGCCAAGTCTATTGGCAAGCTTAATGATCTGAAGAATCTTCGGCACGTGGTTCAGCATACTGTTGCTAACAAGGAGTCTATTGAAATCTTGAAGAATGTGATAGGGAAAGAGAGCCTTGAGGATGATGACACCGTGAGTATTCCATTGTTTCCTCTGTACACTACAACGCACACTAATACGTCTCTTTCAGTTTCCAGCTTTCGAGTTCACGATCGATGATCCGCAGACGAAAGCTACGTTGGGAAGTCCGAATGGCAAAGGAGTTGCTTGGCTTCTGGGTCAGCATAAGCATCAACTTGGAAACAAGTATATCGACTATGTAAGTCTGAGCAGTCCGTTCGCTAAGGTGCTTGCTCATACATCTGCAGATGTCGGTCTTTGATTGTTCTGGGCTGTTTGATGAGCCTCACTGGTGTCTTTACTTCCGCATCCAAGACGGAGTCGGCATCGATGGTTGATCTTGCGGAAGGAGCGACCATGTGAGTATGTGAAAGTGGCTGGCTTCACTTTCATTAATGACATTAATGATCTAAGATAATGCTTGTCTTTCACCTTCAAAACATCTCATCTTGGCTCAACCGGCCGGCCTTTTTAGTATTCATCAAGCACATCGTCTATTGCCTTGACTATTCGGGCTGATCTCCACTGCAAATAAGCAGAGTTAAGCGCCGCTATCACCATGTTACGGTATGAGAAGCGCATCGGCGTGGTCCTTACGGGATCGGCTTTGCTTGCTATCATCACGATTGGCTTTCACTTCGGACATCTAGCCATCGGAAGAGGCGAAGTTGCACTCGAGAGAGGATCGGTCAGCAATCACGATCTTCACCCTCACTCAGCCTCCCCACTTTCGCGTCGTTGGGAATACTGCGACTGGGATAATATCGAGACAAACAGTCAGGACGAAGAGGATAAGCTTGGCTACTGCGAAAAGAAATTCGTCGAAGGTAGCCATATGATCTGCATGCTGAACGATGCCTCACAACACCAGAATCCCGCCACTGGACAAGCAGAATATGGATGGGTCTCCAAATGGACTGATCCAGCGGTACTTGACGTCTTGCAGGTGCCTCCCTACGACTCTCCCTGGGGCTGGACCACAAACACCGAGTACCGGCCCCGTAGAGCAGCAGACTTGGGGTTCGAGAAAGCGTTTTCACAACTGCTGCTCGACCCCGACCGGGGAAAGTGGACTTATCTCGAGCAGAGGCATGATGAGGATGTCTGGCGAGATGGCATCGACTATCAACGAACCGGTGCATACTACATCAGCCAATTTAGCAACGACTTTAGAGCCATGATCGCGCTCAATAATTACAGCCCAGTTGCCATGAATAACCGACGCTCATCAGATAACAAGCTACCTCCTGAACGTATCACCAAGCTCAGGCAATGGTCGGATCTGGTATATCTGGGCGCGGCGCATGAGTTAGAGGACCAGTCTTATCTCCGGAACATTCGACACATCTTTCGGCACCATATCATCAACCCTGAGACGATTAAAATAATGATGATGGCTTGGGAGGTTAATAGCGCCGCAGAACTAGATGAGGTATGTGCAGATGTGCTTCTTCGCGATCGCGCGAGATCGGCTAACATGACGCTTGGTATCTTAGTGGCCTTCATATGGTTTCCATCCCGGTGATCCAGAATTTCCTGTCCTCTTGGCATCGCCAAATGCTCGCGGCGTGGCATGGTTCCTCGGACAGCATAAAGAGACAATGGGCGTCAAGGTGATCAGGCAGATCATTGGGTTCAGATGCAAGGATCGTTATCAACTGAACTTGTTCTGTTTATACTTCGAGATCGTCCCTGGACCAATGCCGGCTCCAGCGAGGGTAATGAGGCGGCGACTGAGCTCTTGAGAAGCTATGCAGTCTTTGAAGGAGAAAATGGGGTGGTAATCTCAAGGCAGGAAAGGTGATTCCGCGGCGGCAAGGTTCAGAACATGATCATCATTCCAGCCATCTCTTATGCAGTCCCTGCAAGAACTCCAAATCCACATTAACAAAGCTTTTCCAAAGATCCACTTCCAGTCTCCAAGGGTTCGACTGCAGCACGAACGTAGCTGCAGTAGCATAGCGCTTGAGATCAGCCTCGTCTCGTCCCATTACCAGGACCATGTCTCTCTTGACCCCCATCCGACCTTCGAACATCGATTTGAATCGAGGAGCACCTTGGCCCTGCTGTATGGACTCATAAAGACTGCCAGGCGGTCCTCTCATAGATTGCTTCGGGAGAGGAACCCCGAAGAGACGATCCTCAACATTCTTCTGCATGCTTCGTTCAGATGTAGGAAAATCTCTTGGCATGAATTTGAACTTCCATGTTCGTCCGAGGGTGTCATAGAACGTTGAGTGCTCCATTGAGTCAGGCCCCAGCATGAGTGGGAGAAAGAGTGCGTGAGTCCAGACTCTCAGTAAAGCAAATCGTGCGTTCTCATGACGCTTTGCAAATGCTTCTGCAAGAGCAAGCAAGTCAATCGACCGTGGATCTCGAAGTCGGTAACACGAATCATCGGATTCTTTCATCAGTTGCCGATAGTCGATGTAGACATTCTGTTCGAGATCTGCCGCAGTAGTAGCTATCGCGGTCGATCCGTACATGTTAGCATCGAATCCGGGGGCTATAAGGCCGGCCTTAAGTAGCTGAGCAATTCTTGGCCGAATCAGCATGTCCCATTCGGTCGGACAACGTGCTTTCTTCAGAACCTGGTCAGCATCTCTCCAAAATGTGGATGGCATGCTCAAAGCGCTGTCAGGCGTCCTAGCGTATGGTCGTGCTTTAGCCTTTGCTTGATTGTCCGAAAGCGTGAGCTGATCGGAGTTGAGGGAATTCTCCCCATCTGCGAGGCATTTCTTCGTCTTGCCGTTTTTCTCGTCCGGAAAGAAGATCGACATCGCTGCCATAGCGTCCAGCATATCCTTTACGACGCGTCGATGCTCTGAGGGCTTGATCTTCAGCCACATGAGAACCTCATACACGCCGATACAGGCAGTAACATCCTTGGAGATCAACGTCCTGGCTTCTGCAACGACATCCTGCATCTCATTCCATTGTTTCGCAAACTTCGGGTCGAACTCAGCCGAGTGCCAGCACTTCTTAAAACTTCGCGATTTTTCACGATCCAAATGCATGAAAAATTCTGGGTCAACGCCACCTAATAGCAATGATCATGATAGTCAGCAATGGCTCAAACCATAGGCACTCCAAGACACCGCGCTGAGACAATGCTGCCATCTCTAACACCACTGGCTCAGTCTTACACATTGGCTCGAAGTCATGATTCATACAAAGGGGCGTACTCACGGGAGAATCGGCTCTCAAGAGCTGCAGAATCCCAAATGAAGTCAGCGAGACGGCTGGCTCTCACTGCGTTCCCTTCATAGTGCCTAGCAATATCGGCTTCACCAAATGGCACATGCGTCTTTGCAGGCGTCAGCTGCGAAGATCACCTTTTGCGAATAATCATAACATTACCTTGTTTTTGAGCGTTAGCTCACCCATCTCTGCATTCACAATTGCCTGGTGGTCCGTATCATGCTCCTTTAACCACTGGCATTCGGCGCAATCGCACTCAGGATTTTCGCCATGGTCGGGGCACTCTGGAATATCATCTGGTATTGACAGCAACTCCTCGTCATCGTCGCCATTGGACCCGTCGATTTCTGCAGATGACCCTGCTTGCTCTACATTTTCGAGATGTCGAATGGGTCTGTCAGCGATTTGCTCCTTCATCGGGTCCTCGAAGTCGTCTGACTCCTGGTCGCTCTCCAGATCGAGAAGGAATCGCTTGAAGTTGGGACCACGCGATTCCAGCTCCGTATAGATGGCATCTGTCGGCTCCGTTATTGCAGCAATTTCGGCTTCTTCGGGGAACAAGACCAAGTCTTCCTCCGCATCTACCGCGCTATAGAAGAAACCTGCATGAGGCTCATCGTTCCATTCAGCGTTCTCTGTGCCTGGTTCGAAGTGAGCCGTGACAGTCTTGTAAGTGCCATCATGGAGCTCGTCATACAGTGAGCTTTCGTGCGGCAAGGCATCACGAGTCCTGCCGGATTCACTATCCCGGACCAGAGTCTTGATGATGGGCGCCACAGGTTCGTGCATGTCAAGCCCACTGCACATTCGTCGGGCCTTGATCATTGCATCTTGTATGGTGTTGTAGAAAGTAGCCCACTGTTGACCGGGCTCTGTACTCCATACAGTGACGTCGAATATGTCATTGAATCCGAGCTGCAATGTCTGGGCTTTGAGGCCTTCGAGATCCTTAAAAAGATCGTCACCGATGCTCTTCTTCACGGTCCACTCCGGTTCTGCATCCGCACCGTGCTGAAAGCCGGCACGTAGCAACCAGAAATGTTTTTGGGGCGGTCTTGGCCGGAGGACATTGCCAGTCTTCGCGTCGCGCACCAAAACACATACTTTGCTACTAGCCATGTGCAGATACTGAACAAAGCGTCGACTGATGGGGTCGTTGCGCTTGAGATACAAACACATGACATTCTTGGCCTGCGAAATACCACGCACTCTTTGACGATTCACGAAGCTGACCTTGGAGAAGGTCATTTGCTCAGCCATATCAAATTGCAGATATGGGATAATACCGAGCTTGAGCATTTGCTGTCGCATAGCTTCCAGAGCCCATGTCGCCCAAGAGTTCGAAGGAAAGTAATTGAAGACGGCAAGTGTCGTGAGCTCCCAAAGCTCAGTCCAGTTGCGACATAACGTGGCTGCATCTTCAAATCGAGAGCCTTTGGCGATGACAGAAAATTGAAGCCAGCCACCTCTGGCCATTGCCTTCTCGCTTGGATAGTTGAAGATGGACTTTCCGCAGACGCGAATGCGCATCGTCTTCGTTTTGAAGTTGCCGTCGTCGATCTCACCGAAATCGATCATCGATGGGCCATCGTGCTGTGCAAGCCCACGCGCTCGCCGCGACTTCTCGTTGGCTTGCTCGCGTTGCGTCCGAAGCATTTCGGGTACGTTGTCATCGTACCTCAGGCGACTTTTGTTCCGTTGCTTTTGAGCTTGGAGGTCGTGCGCCATCTGTTGGTCTTCATCTTCGTCCTCTTCGTCCGCATCGTCCTCTCCACGAGCGAAATCAGCGCAAGCATCCCTGACTTCTTGGAGTGTCGGTTGCTCGTTTCGCAGACAAAGGTCGCGCAGATCTACAACCGTTACTTCTTGGTCTGCAAGGAATTCTGGAATACTGTTTGCTCTCAGTGCGGCCGGGAGCAGTTTTGCCTGCGTCAACAAAAGTCGGCAGAAAAGCAAGGTTTTGATCTCCGCGACCTGTTCCACTATTTTGTCGACTTCCGACTCTGGCATCCCTGGAATCTTGCCTGGGCCGCAATTTGGAGCATTGATGGTGCCGTACATATACATTCCTTCCATTTCGAAGTCTGATCCTTCCAGGAGTCGCTTTCGCAATTCCTCTCGAGTCTCATTGACATGCGCTTTGGGATCTGCTGCAGTGGTTCTCTCTGTATCCCGCTTGACGATGTCAGTAGTCGAACTGGATGTCTTCGCTTTGTTCTGCGTCTTTGCTTTCGCCTTCGCCCGCTTCTTCGCATTTCGGGAAAGCGTGGTCTTGTCATTCCCTTCTTGTACGGTCGTAGCCGCGTTCTCGCCTGAAGCGTCGGCCTTCTGCGTCTCAGATGTAGTCTTACGTGCTTCATCTTCAACGGGTTCAGCATCATCATCCTGTTGAACTGAACTCCTCTTCAGAAGCGAGCCAGAGCAGGCGTTTCATGAGTGCAATGAAGTCTTCACGCTCGGCTTCTACAGCATCCTCGATCGGATCCCAATCCTCATTGCTCTCGCTCTGCAACTGCTGCATCCGCTCCTCATACGCCTGGTTGAGAAACGCTTCTTATCTCCTTTGATCTTGACGCCTCTTCTTCGCTCGTGCTCTGCTCTCAACTTGCTTCATGTGTCTCCTGAAAAGCTGCGCTTCCTTCTTGATTTTGATAGCTTCCTTCTCTTGGACCTCTTCCTCTGCATTTTGCGTCTCACGCACCCATGAGAACCATTCTTGCTTGCTATACAGGACTTCAGAAGTGCGTTGAGCGAGGCGTTCAAGTGCTGTCGTGACAGTGCTTTTGTCGTTTACAAGCTTATCTATGTAAGCCTTGTGGCCGAAATCCATGGTCTGGCTATAGAAGTGGGCATGATGGAGCTTTCTTGCTCGGATGACGCGTTCTAACAGATTGTATTTCCTGTAAAGATACTTCTGAAGCTCGGCAAGGGCATTTTCGCTGTCGACCGCTGAGAATGTCTCGTTTCGTAGTGACGATTTGGAAGCGGCCAAGTAAGCGGGCGGTGCGGCGTTCAATCTGTCAAGTTCTTCAGTACGCCTCTTGTATCCATTGTACAAGTCCTGAACCTGGCGACCATGAAAGGGACAAAAAAGGCCATTGACATTGGTAGCAGGCTCGGTGCATTTCGCATCCGTATAAAGATGCAAGGCAGTACAAATGTCTGCCATTGCGAAAAGTATCAGGACCCATCGCCGTTAGGACGCGTTTCGCGTCGGCATTGGCTTCATGCCCATGTTCCTTCTGTCGATCCCTGCTGGGGACAAGAACGGCGTGCTGCGACGAAGACATATCCAAATTATCGATATATTTGTGATGTCAGAATAGCAGGAGTAGGTGCTGTATCTCGCTCTAGATTTTTGTTAAACTCAAGACTCGACGGAAGGAAGGCAGTCAATGTAGAGTGATGACAGTTAACCCGACCGCGCTAAACGCGGGAGTGACTGAGCACGTGACTCGGCTCGGTTAGACTTTCCGCCGTATAGTTAGGTAGGCTTTTACAGGGTTAGCTTTTACGGATCGTCCTTTCCTTATATAATCTACTAATATCGATAATATCTCGAGCTATTCGAACTACTACCGATATCTATTCGAATTACTAATAAACGATATTATTTAGATTACGACTCGGATAGATTCAAACGATTAAGCTCCTTAATATTACCTCTATCTACTTCGATCTAAGCCCTCTATAAGAGGCTATTCGATTCTATTAATTAGATTATTCGAAGTCTAATTATTCGAATTAGTATATTAGTTTATTCGAATTAGCGTTACTTAAATAGGACCCTAGTCTTATTCGAATTATATCTTTCTTTCTAGATATCGGCTTACTATTTACTAAAGAAGATCTAAATATTTTTTTAAAAGGTTATAAAGAGTATAAAGACTAGTTCTTTATTAAAGGAAGGGTCTATACTAATAAAATAGATCTTAGTAGCGACGAGACTAAACTAGATAAATCTATTATACTATTACGTAGGCCGATAAATCTAATAACGGTTAAATATATCGACTTTATTAGTATATTACCTTTATATCTAGATACTAATAATAATAGCTATATATTTCTTATCGATCTTTACGCTAAGATTAATATTACTAAAGAGACTATAGTAAACGGTTTAGTTAAGCGAGTTATTAAGGATATCGATATAAGTAATTCGAATAGGACCGTATTCTTATTTAAATAGATTAGATTCGAATAAAGGAAGCTAATTATTTAAATTAGATCTAATATTCGCGAACTACTTAAAAGGATATATCTACTATATAGTATATCTTCCTCGATCGACTTAGATAAGGCGTAAAGTATTATAAATATATATATTAATATAGTAGTATATATTACTACTAATATCTCGATAATACCCTTTATTTAATAGATTATATAAGCCTTCTAGATAACTTCCTTAAGTAACTAGCTACCTATTAATACGAGGATCCTAATACTACTAAGCTAGACCTACTAAAAAGAAACGCTATAAAGTAAATACTAATTCGAATTAGATATAAGACTAATTCGAATAGGTTTTATTCGAATTAGCGATATCTTTAATTCGAATAATCGCTTACTCGGCAACCGGCTCCTCTTAGAATATAAGCCCTTCGATCGACTAGATCGCTTTTATTAATATATTCTAGTATATACTTTAGTATCCGAGACCGATTCGAACGATCTATTACCTATAGCGATTCGAAGAGCTTATATAGTCTTATAATAGGATAATTCTAGCTTCTAAATATAAGTATCTTACTTCGAATATAATAATTCGAATAAGTACTCGATCTAATTCGAATAGTACGATAGTAGTCGTAGATTCTATATCCGCTATTCGAATTAATAGGTAACTACTACGAATCGAGACGATTACTTCTTTAAGTCTATTCGATATACTAATTAGATCGATATAGACTATCTTTAGAACTTCTACTCGAGATCGCGATCTATACTATATACTTACTATTACTAAATTAAGTAAAGTAATAAACGGAAGAAATATTATAGTAATATTATTCGAATAAGATATATCCTTTATTCGAATTATATTTATTCGAATAGATACTAACTTTAATTCGAATTAGGGTTTACGTATCTATAAGATTCTAGAGAGATACTACGCTATAGCTACTTAGTATCCTTTCTTAAGCTTATACTAGAAGATCTTATTAAATATCTATACGTTCTATAGATATTAAGAGGTATATATACGTATCCTCTACTATCTTCTAATAGGCTACTAGCGTCGATTCTTAAAGAGATTCGAATCCTAATCGCCTACTATATAAGTAATAAGCTTACTTTTAGTAAGTACTATTCGAATCGCGATATTATTTTATTCGAATTATACTTACTTAAATAGGACCTTAAACTAACTCGAATTAGCTAGCTTTAAATAAATCGAGATATATAAGGAGTAGTTAAAGGATAAGGGTATTAGTACGATTAAGAAGCTTATATAAGGCGTAGTAATTAAGGATAGGATCTTAGTAGAGATTATAAAATAAAGGCTCCTTTATTATCTAAAAGATACTTACTTTATAGACGTCCTATTTAAATACGAATAGTAGAAATTAGACCCTAAGACGGTAAGTAACTCGAATAAGTATACTAATTAATTCGAATTATAACTATTCGATTAAGAAGACCTACTAATTTAAATATAGTAATATATCTAAGGCCTATAGAATTTAAGTAATAATATAATAGTTATATACTTTTAAAAGGTATTAGTATAGCTCTTTTACTAGCTTAGCTACTTTAAAGTCGATATATCCTTTTAGCGGATACGATAGAAGAACTTAAATAAAGTAATCTTTATAAAATTCGATAAGCGCTAGAATAAGAGTACGTAATTCGAATTAGATATCTCCTTAGTTCGAATAGTAACGCTAACGAGAGATTCGAATCGTAATACTAACTAACTCTAATTAGATATCGTTTTCGCGAGATACTTTATTAAAAGAGAAATAACTTAGATCTATAAGCTATATTTCGATCGCCTTTTATATCTTATCGATAAGGTTACTAGAACGCTACTATAATAGTTATATATCTATAGCGGTAAGGATATCTTCGGAGTCGTAGCTAATATAAGTACGAAATAAGCTACTAGTATAATTCGAATCCTAGAATATCCTTATTCGAATAAGCTTCGCTTAAATAATAAACGATACTAATTCGAATAACGTAGATCTTAGCTAATACCTCTATAGTCTATATCTACGCTTTACGATTTAAGAATACTAAATTATAACTCTTATCTACTATAATATTTACTTTAAACGATCGATTAAATATATAGCTAGTAAGAGCTAGATAGATACTTATTTAAAGATAGAGAGCCTTCTATCGTAGCCCTCGTAAGAAGTCTATATTATATAGTTCGAGAACTAATCGGTTAGTATTATTCGAGTTAGCGAATATTTTTATTCGAATAGTTATTATTCGAATAATAGGTACTAACGATTTAAATTAGCTTATCCGTTAAAGAAGGTACGAGATTAGGCGATTAATAAGCTATTACTAATAATCTAGTATAGTATAAATATATACTAGTCTATAATAGACGTATTTATCTTCTACTAGATTCGATCGTATACGAATACTATTAAGTCTTTAGATATATAGATCTATTAGGTAAGAATATAGTAGGATCTACTCTCTATAATTAAATAGTAAGTTAATTCGAATTAAATCTCCCGATAATTCGAATAGAGATTATTCGAGCTAGCGACTATTATTACTCGAATATCTAATATTAGCGGGAGCGCTTAATCTCGATACCGTTAGTATAAGCTCTTTAGATCTCTAGAAGAAGTACTCGACCTCGATACCGTTAGCTTAAGCTCTTCTAACTCGGCCTAATTCGAATAATCCCGCCCGACGATTCGAATAAGTACTATTCGAGCTAGCGACTATTATTACTTAAATATCCGATATTAGCGGAAGTACTCGACCTCGATACTATTAGTATAAGCTCTTCTAATATAATTACGGCTCCCTTCGCTCCGATTCGAATAGTATTATTAGATAATTCGAATAAGTACTAGTCGAATTAGCGACCGTTCCTACTTAAATAGATATTCTCTATAAGATCTAGAATATTCTTAAAGATATCTATCGTTAATTCGATAATTAGCCTAATCGTTAAGCTTCTTATCGACTATATCGTCGAATTAATAATAGACGTCCTATTCGAATAAGAAAGATCGATAGCTTAAATAATCTTATCCCCTCCGCTATTTAAATAAGAAGCTATATTAATTCGAATAACGCTAACTCTCGTATAGGATAAGAAAGATTAACGATCGACTTATATTAAGCTAGTAAATCCGAGAAGATATAGGTATTCGATAAGACTAGTATAATAATAGTAGATATAAACGGGTAGCTTATTTACTCGCTCTATTAAGAAATAAGTCTTTATATCTCTAATTCGAATTACTAATAGAACTAATTCGAATAAAGCCCCTACTCCGAAACGTTCCTATAATATCTTCTATAGTAAAGAGTCTACTCTTAGAAGCTTAGCCTTAGTAGCTATTCCGATTAATAATAGTCTATTACGGCTACTAAAGAAACTAGTAACCCTAAAACCGAGAGAGCTAGACGTCGATCTAGTCCTCTATTCGAATTAGCTAAGCGATAATTCGAATCGAGCTATACTATCTTCTAAGCGCCTAATCGAAGGTTCTATCGCTTCCCTATCGTCGCTATCGAGTTCGATATTAGTTACCTTATCTAAGCGAACGAAAGTATAATAATTAAAAGAAGAACTAGCTATCGAACTAGATAAAAGACGAGAAGCGACTCGGATAAAGAAGTTAGAAAATAATCGGCTAGAATTAGAGAACTATAGGCTTCGGTATAAGCTTAGAATAGATAAATAATTCGAATATATAGGGTTTCTTATTCGAATATAAGATAATTCGAATTAGCCTAAAGCCTTATTCGAATTAGACTACTCTTAGATCTTCTTTCTCTAAACCCTTAAAGAGCCTTAAATTACGATAACCGATATAAAAATACGACTTTTTATCGTTCTTTAAATATACTAAATAAGGTACTTTATAACGATACTTCTTTAGTATACTAATTATCGCCGCTAAGTTAGCTTTATTAGTCTTTTTATTTCGAGGTATAGGAAATAGTCGAGGTTATTCTATTAGCGAGCTAGATAGAATAGGCCTATAAGTTATATTAGAATTATTCTATAATAGTAAGTAATAGTTACTTACGATAGCGACCTAGCTAGATCTTTAGATATACTAAAAATAAGGAAGTAAAGCTAATTCGAATAGAAATATCTAGTAATTCGAATAATATATAGATTTTCCTTTATATTTATTATATTTACTACTATAAAGATAAAAGAAGTCGGAATAGAATTATTACTATTATAACCGTAAGTAGAGATAATAAGAGGTTAGAAAATAAGAAGTATACTTAATAGTATCTTTCTTAGAAGCCGACGATTCTAAAAATAGAGAGCTATAGCTTTATTAGTCTTAATTCGAATAAGAAATTAAGCTAATTCGAATTATATCTTAATATATTCTTCTCTCTCTTTACTTCTAAGAAAAAGCCTATAAGAGTAGGTTATAATATATAGGCTAAACTATCCTAAGTATAAGATACTCGAATCGATAAGGAAGGGAAAAGGAGAGAGTATAAAGGAGCTATAAAAGCTAGAATAGCCTAGAGTAGGCTAAGCCGGGTCCTCCTAGGGCTTAGTACGGCTAATATATAGTATACTATATATAGGTCCTTATAACTACTCCCCTTCTAGGGATCGTTATCCTTAAGATCCTAAATTTATATATACCCTTACTTCCTAGATTATCGATATATAGTTTAGACTACTATATTTTTTAGTATAGTATAGATTTAAGTACTAATCGCGGAAGTAAGGGGTACGAGTAGTTCTTCTACTAATCTAAATTCCTTTCTATAACCTTAATAAATAAGGTAAGCTAGAAATACTATTTTTAGTAGTATAGGTAGAGATACCTATACTATCCTAGTTTAGACTAGTATATACTAACTTAGCGTAGTAAGTCCTCTTTACCGCTATCGTATACTTCTCTTAGCCTATCTAGACCTATTTCGGCCTATTTCGTACTAGTCTATACTATAGCGGCTAAGTAGCGTAAGGAATAGGCTAATACCGGCGCCTATAATAGTAATCTATATATTAACTACGTCGCTCCGGCTAATATTACTATAGTTAAGTAGCTCTAGATATAGCTCCGCCCTAAAAATATCCTATTTTAGCCCTTCTAACCTATTTAGAACTTCTATAAGATAGCGAACCCCTAGAACGATAAATATAAGGACGTTAATAGCTCTAGATTCTATATAAAGTACTATACCTACTACCTCCGTACTAATAGCGAGTACTACGAGGTAGATATACCTATCTTAGTCTATTTAGGCCTATTCTAATCTATTTTAGTTCCCTAAGTCCTTTTAAGGCCGTATCGACGCCTTTAATACCGCTCGCTATACTACTATCGCCCTAAATACTAATAAAGGTATCCTTAAGGCCGTATAAGAGACTACTATAGAGCTCTACGATATAATTAGATAGTATATATACCTAGCTTAGCCTATTCTAGCCTCTAGTAATATATTTCTAGCGATAAGCCCTCCTTCGCTAGTAAGGATAGCCTATACTTATATATAGGCGCCTCCTAGTTCTCTAAGACTAGCCTACTTATAGCTAAGCGTACCCGTAACGATCGTAGCTCTAAGGTATATAAGCCTATTTTAGCCTAGTTTAGTCTAGCTAACCCTATTATAGCGTAAGGTAGACGATAATAAGGAGAGTACTCTAGCGACTCTAGCTAGTTCGAGTAGGAAGAAGCGTCTAATATCTACTCCTAGTATAGTAGGTAGCGCTATAGGTACCGTTGCCCTCCGTAAGATAAGCCTAGTTTATTTCGCTCTAGTTTAGCCTATTCTAACCTATTCTAGTATATTAAGACCCTCGGTACCGCCCTCTATACCGTTAAGACTACTATCGCGGTCTAGTCTAGGACTACTATCCTCTCTCGCGCTCTCTCTAGTATACTAGACGATATTATAATCTCTCCTAACGAGATTAATACTAAGGAGGATATTTAGTTTAGTCCTTTTATATATTCTAGGTTTTATAGAGCTATTCTAGCCTATTTTAGCCCTTATTTTAGCCCCTTTAGTATAGTATTTAGAAAGATACCCTAGTTAATAGTATATAAATATATCTAATAAGACTTCCGATCTATATTTCGAGTTTACTATACTATAGATATCCCTCTAAGCCCTAAGGATATCTCTACCTATCTACGCTAGCCTATTAAGGCCTATCTTAGCCTATTAACGCCCTCGGCATCTCCTTATACCTTATCTAATCGACCTTTTATAGGCGCGTATTACCGACCCGCTAATATCCTTAGTATACTTCTAGGTATCCTCTTTAGAATTATATCCTTACTAAGATACTCTATAAATCTACCTTCCGTCTTTATCGCGGTCCTATCCCTTTATCTTCTTAACTATATAGATATCTAGATTGCCTAGGATAGGCTCTTCTAGGTTATTCTAGGCCCTTATAGCTTTATCTACCTCTTTATATAGCTCGAGTAGTAAGATATAGAATATTAGGTAGATTAATATCGTTTTTAGTAGCTCTAGGATATATACTACGTTACTAATAATTTTCGAGATCTAGTATAAGCTAATATACTTATAGTCTAACTTCTTCGAGGCTCTATTAGTAGCTAGGTTTCGAGTAGATAGGTATACTATATCCCCTACCGCGTACTTCTTTAGGATATAGTAGCGGTTATAGTACTTCGCTTAGTCTTCCTTAGCTTTTAGTAGCCTCTACTTAAGGAAAAGCTACGTTTCGACTACTCGTTTAGCGAGCTACTCCGTATCGGCCGAGTTACTACTCTTCTAGGCTATTTCGGGCTATCTCGCGCTTAATAGATCTCGTACCTAATATACCTAGAATAGGGTAGCCCTAATTAAGGAGTAACTCGAGTCGTTATATACGAACTCCGCTATACTAAGTAGCTTTACCTAGTTATTCTACTTATAGTAATAGTATACTCGTAGGTATTACTCTATTATCTAGTTCTAACGCTTAGTCTAGCCGTTAGTCTAAGGGTAGTAGGCCGTACTAAGGGCTCTATATACTCTAAAATAGTAGTAAAAGGAGCTCTAGTATTTAGATATTAGAATTAGCCCTCTATTAGAGGTAATTAACTTCGGTATTCTATATAGGCGTATAACTTCCTTTAGGAACGTATCCGCGAGGCCTTTAGCTAAGATATCCTTCCTTACTAGGATATAATAGGCTATCTTAGAGAACCTATCTACTATTATAAGGATTAAGTTATATACCTAGCCTAGATATATACTTAGTAGGAGGTCTATAATAAAGTCTAGTATAAGATCCTTCTAGGATGCCTTTAGTAGAGCTTCCGTATAGAGTTTACTATACGGCTTATAGCGTCTAGGCTTCGCTCTATTATAAGCTTTATAGCTCTTAGTATAGTCCTTAATATATCGTCGGATATCTAGCTAGTCGTACGCCCTCTATACTAGCTCTATAGTTCTTTTAAACCTAAAGTAGCCTATAAGAGGGTTATCGTAGTAGATTCGGAGTACCTTAAGTCTATATAGGCCTACTAGTACGTAGATATGCTTATTAAGCTAGAGTATACTACTCCTATCCTCCTATCTCGTTAGCTAAAGATCTTTCTACTAATCCTCGATCGCTTTACGGACTCGTTAGGCTATCGGATCTTTCTACTAGGCTATTTAAATCCTCTAGAGGATATTAGTTTTATCTTCTACCTCTATCTATACTATCGAGATATACTTAAAGGGTCCTTCTAACTTCGCTACTATCTTTATAATATTAGTAGTAATACTCCCGCCTATTATTAGGCCTCCTAGCCCTAATTAGGCCTATAAGGCTTTTAGAACCGGTTTAGAGTCTTCTTAGACTACCTAGCGACTAGAATAGTCGACGTCTATATAGTCCGGTCTTCTACTCGCTATATCTACGGTACTATTTAGCTTACCTAGGGTATACGTAATTATAAAGTTAAATATAGAGAGCTATTCTACCTATCTTACTTAGCGCCTTAATAGGGACTTAGTTATTATAAACTATTATAGGTTATTATAGTCCGATATTAGCTCTACCTAATACCTTATATCTTCGAGATAGTATCGATAGTACTTAAACGTCTTAACTATAGCTAGTAACTTAATATCGTATATATTATAGTTCCGCTCCGCTATATTTATCTTCTTCGAGAAGTATATAACCGGGAACTACTATATTTTACCCTTAAACTCGTACTATTAGTATAGGATACCTAATACTATATATCTCGATATATTAGTTTCGATCCGTATAGGCCTCTCTAGGTCGAAGTACTTTAATATAGGCGCTAAGTAGAAAGCTTTCTTAAGGTCTTAGAATAATTTAAGCGCGTTAGGCGGAATATAGATCTCTCGAGACTCCTCCTTCTACTACTTATAACTACTATAGGCTATATTAGGTCCTCTCTCTATTAAACGGTTTAGTAGGCCCGCGATACGAGAGAATCCCTCGATAAAGCGATAGTAGTAGTTTACGAAGCTAATAAATATACGGATATCGTATACTAATTTAGATACTAGCTAATCTCGTATAGTATTAACTCGTTCCGGCTCTATCTCTATCCCTTATAAGCTAACCTTATACCTAAGAAAGGAGACCGAGTCTATATAGAACTTATATTTAAACGGTTTATAGTAGAGCTTATACTATTCTAGGCGCTTAAGGACCGCTAAGATATATTACTCGTATTCCTCTTTATTCTTAGAGAAGATTAGGATATTATTAAAGTATACGACGTAGAATACGTTAATTAGATCTAATAAGATACTATTAATATATACCTAGAAGGTCCCTAGTATATTCGTAAGCCTAAATAGGACTACTATATACTTAAAGAGGCTATAACGGGTCCTAAAGGCCGTCTTCTACTTATCGCTATCCTTAATACGGAGCCTATAGTAGATATCGCGTATATCGAGCTTAGTATATACGTTCGAGCCCGCTAACCTATCTAAGGACTTCTAGATAAGCGGGAGAGGATAGCGATTCTTAATAGTAATAGCGTTTAAGGCCCGATAGTCGATATATAAATATAGACTACCGTCTTTCTTCTTTACGAAGAGGATACCTATACTAGCTAGTAACCTCGAAAGTCTAATCTAGCCCTTCTCGAGATACTCTTCTAGGTACTTCCGTAGAACCTCTAGCTCTATTTCTAAGAGATTATATAATAGGCCCTATAGGGGTAACTTACTATCTATAAGGTCGATACTTAATTCGTATAGCCTATAGTCTAGTAATAGTAATATATCCTCGTTAGAAAAGACCTTCGAGTACCTCTTATACCGCTCTAGAATAACCTTTACTAATAAGGGATTATTTAGCGCTAGCGACCCTATATATAGTATAGTCGAGGGATCTAATATATCTTATAGTATAGTTACCGTAGTAACGAGGGCTAACTTATACTATTTTCGGCTATTTCGCTTTCTCTATACTACTATACGGCGATAGAAATTAATAGTAGAGTTCTATTAGGATAACTAGGATATACCTAGGACTATATTAAAACCGTAAATCCTATCTATAGTAAAATTATCTATATACCCTTTCGCTATACTATTTATATCTAGCGCTAGAAACTTTACGCGATAGTAGCCGTTAATAGATAGGCTCTAACTATTAAGAGTCCTATATCGAGTACTAGGCTTACGCTCTAGATATAAACCGAGCTCTTTAGCTAGTATATTACTAATAAAGTTATCTTAGGCGCTATAATCTAGTAAGCCCTTTACCTTCCTAGGCCTATCTAGCCCGATAAACTCTAGGTCGAGCCTAATTAGCTTCTTATAGGGCTTTAATATCTTAGAGTCCGGCTCCGCGGATTGTCTCTACTCCTCTATATATAAAACTTCTCTAGCTACGACGAGGCGCTCTATAGCGTAGGATTATCGTTTTCCGACCTCTTCTACTTTAGAGCCGGGTAGTCTAGTCGCTTATAATCTATTTCCTAATAGTAGTAGTAATAAATCTAGTCCTCGTTAGCCTTCTAGGATAGTCTATAGTCCGAATTAGGCCTCGATAGGCTATTAGGCCGCTATTAGGATCCGGATAGTCGCTTATAGTCTAGTACGTCCTTATCTATATTACTATAGATTATATCGGAGCGTAGGCGACCCTTTCCTTTCGCCCTACTATCTTCTACTAGTTTTATATACCTCTATTATTCGTACGCCCTATCCTCTACCTCCGTAAGAGTAGCTAGTAGCGGCTTAATAAGACTTAGTCTCTTTTAAAGGTTATCGTATAGCGTAACTATAAAAGCGTATATCTATTAGGACTATCTATCCTTACCGATCTCGTCCTACTAGATCTTTATATACTCTATAAGCTCTAATAGATCTTAGAGGCTTTATTTAGCGTAGCGAAGTCGTATATAGGCCTATTAGGCCCTTTCCTCTATAGATCCTATCGAGTCTAGTATATATATCTTTATTTCCTCCTATATAGATTAGATTATCCTAAGCGACTTAGTATAGCGCTTCTATTTAGACTAATATTTATAATCGACCTATTCCTCGCCGAAGTCTACCTTAGTAAGCTTAGTAATATAGATAGTTAGGTTTCTACGGAAGATTCTTTCTACTAAGTCGGCCTATTACTACTATTCCGCTCGGCTCTTATCTATAAAGACCGTCGGATTATAAGCCTTCGGGATTATAGTCGAGGTTAGTATAGTATAGCCTAAAGTAGGCCGACTAATAATAGCTAGCGGTTTTCTAGCTATAAGTTCCGTAATCGTCGCGTTCGCCGCGGTAGTTCTAGCCTTAATTCTAGCTAGTTTAGCTCGTTATTCTACCTTCTTAGCCTCTTTCTCGGCCGCGAGGATCTATCGCTCTAGATTATCGTCGTCCGAGCTAGGTTAGTTATCGACCGGCCTTTCCTAGTCCTCTATAGGTTCGTCCTCGTTAGGTAGAGCTAGCCCTTTACCTTCGTCGCCTTCTATAGATATATTACTCTCTCCTTTAAGGATAGTATCCGGTATTACTAAGCCTTCTAGCTCGCCCTTAGGCTAAGCGGTTTATTTACTAGCCTTCTTCGAAATAGGAGCTATTACTAAATAGTTCGTTATATATTAGAAGATCGATTCGTATATAAGAGTAGGTTATAATATATAGACTAAACTATCCTAAGTATAAGATACTCGAATCGATAAGGAAAGGAAAAGGAGAGGGTACGAAGGAGCTATAAAAGCTAGAATAGCCTAGAGTAGGCTAAGCCGGATCCTCTCGGGGCTTAGTATAGCTAATATATAGTATACTATATATAGGTCCTTATAAAGCCTTTAAACTCTTCGCTATTATTATAGTTATTATTATCGCTATTATTGCTATCGTCGCTATCGTCGCTATCGTTAGAGCTAATAGTAATAGTACTAATAGTATTAGTTTATTAGAGGCCTAAAGGTTAGTATAAAGAAGAAGAGATACTTACTAAATAGATCTAGTAGCTAAGGAGTCTAGGTTCTAGTAACTATCTAAAGATCGTATAAGCTTATTCGAATTAGACTATATAGTTATTCGAATAAGATAAGTAATAATTCGAATTAGAGTAGACCTAAATTATTATTATTATTATTCTTTATAACTATAGGAATAGTAGAGCTCTTACTACGAAGTATCTAACTACTAGGAATAATATTACTATAGCCTTTACTCTTATCTATCTCTTAGTAAGAGCTACTCCTAATTCGAATTAGTTAGTATATTTATTCGAATAGAAGTATTAGCTAATTCGAATTAGCTTCGAAAAGAGTTACTTACTTAGACTCTTTCTTAGTAGGAGTACCTCTTTTATAGATACTAGCTAGAGAGGCCTTACTTTTCTTAAAAGTAGCTAGGGATCTAATTTAAATAAGATTAGTATCTAGTTCGAATAAGTAGGGAGTTTAATTCGAATTAACTTATACTAGAGCTAGATCTAAAACTAAGCTAGTAAGGAAAGTACTAGTAGCTATAGTCTTATAGTCTATCTTAGTAATCTTTCCTTAAGTAATCTCTTTATAGAACTCTATAATTCGAATTAGATTAGCGGTTAATTCGAATAAGTATTAGTACTAATTCGAATTATATATCTTTAGCCTTATTAATCTTACCCTATCTTATACTAGTCTTCTCTTCCTTAATAAAGTAGATCTACTTACTATCTAACCTTACGAACTTCTTATTAACTAGCTTAGAGTTCTTATTAGCCGCCTCTTTATAATCCTTACGAATATAGCCTACTAAGGCCTAGTAACCCTTATAAGTTCTCTAATTCGAATTAGTTAGTATATATATTCGAATAAGTAAGTATTCTAGTTCGAATTATATCTTATA
Organism: Pseudocercospora fuligena; assembly: GCA_014298035.1. Classification (NCBI taxonomy): domain Eukaryota; kingdom Fungi; phylum Ascomycota; class Dothideomycetes; order Mycosphaerellales; family Mycosphaerellaceae; genus Pseudocercospora; species Pseudocercospora fuligena. Next base: position 70,550 of record JABCIY010000347.1, read on the forward strand.
GCTCTTAAATCTATAAATAACTTCTCTTTAATAGATCTTAATACTAAGCTAGTTATAGCTCTAGCTACCTAGCTTCTTATTCTTTATAAGCTTCTATTCGAATTAGTTAGTATATTTATTCGAATAAGAGAGGGTACTAATTCGAATTATACTACTTCGAATAGTAGGAGATCTTTACTAGTCTCTTTCTCGATAGTATATAGATAGAAATAGTATAGGCGAAAGTTCTTAAAAGCCTAGATATTATAGTAGCCTACGATAGTAGAGATATTATTTACTATAGCTATTTTAATATTAATTCGAATAAGGCTTTAAGCTAATTCGAATAAGAGTATAGTATACTTCGAATAGGCGTAGTAGGGTAGTAGGGTAGTAGGGTATAGGTATTTAGGTTAGAGTAGAAAGCGTAGTTAGGTTTTAGTTAGCGCGGTTAGGTAAGCTTTAGCGCGGTCGCTCCCGCTTTTAGCGCGGTCGGGTCAGCTGAACCCACCAATGTAGACCAGGTCCCGATGACGTCCGGTGCAAGTGGCCCGAGCTTGGAAGTGAACAAGTCGGAAAGCTCGACAGGACAGGACCTCTCCTCCTCTCACAACGGCCTTCCTTCCAAGCAAGAGACGGACGTCCAGCGTGCATGACCAATATTATCTTAATATGCTGACCGCGCTCTCGACCGACCGACCTTCGCCGCCGACACTTGCACGCGCCTCGTCTCACGTAAAATCCCCAAGAGAGAAGAGCTTTAGGAACAAAGAGAGTTTTGAAGCCCCGGACGCACTACAAAATGTCTATAGATCATGTTATCGATTCAAATGAGTTGTGTAAAGTTGTGGCAGAGCGTGGATCGTAGCTCTGTCCACCGACTCACGTCGCATGTTCAGCACGCGCTTTACATTCTTGGCTTGGCAGCACGAACGGAAAAGACTTCCTGCCACTAAGTAAAGAATGGTGGCACGATAGAGGGTCTTCGAGTTCTCGATGCACAACCTCTGAGAGCCCCGACGATCATCATCTGACTGGCTATTTTCAGGGCCACACCTTGCCGCACTTCGGATTTCGCATCTTCAAGAGCCTGGAATCTACCGGGAGTGCAAAGGTCCGAGTCTGAAAATGGCGTGCCTCACAATGCCATCAATTCCGCTGGCTAGAACGTCGGGACAGAGAAAGGCGTTCTCGAGTTTGATTACTTTGCGATGTCTCATACTGCAAGGGTGAATGTATACCGTCGCGCTGATCACTAAACACAGGTCGACTGCCATGACCGAGCTCCTACGGCCGAGCGATAATCGACTCACAACGTGGCAACTTGTTCTGCATCTCTTTGGTCGTCAGAGCATTGTAAGTGCTCTAGACATTCTCCTTGGACCTGGTCATCCAGTCTGGCCCCGTGATGGTCCGGGATGGTTTCCCTATGGTTTTCTTGGCTGTGATATGGCAAGCACCGACGGCCGCTTCAATCCGCCCGCAATGACGTCGTGCAGCATGTGCTTGGGTATCGTAGTCTGGGCTCATGGCTTCTCATGTAAGCAATTGAAAGTCGGCCGTGAGCGGCAGAGTCTAGGGCGCCTACACGATGATGCTCACACGTCATACTAAATGACATTCCATCAAGATCTACCATATAGAGCAGTGCATTAACGAACGCTTTTCCCGTATGAACTCTGCATTGAAGCTGGCATCACAAGCAATCATGCCCGGAGAGATGGATTCAGTGTCAACAGAGGAACAAGCTACGCAATGCCAATCTGAAGACATCGAGAAGCATGAGGAAACCTTTACAAGCGTGGACTGGAGCGCCATGCCCGAAGTGAAAACCATCAGCCAAAATCACAGCGAGGATAGTGCGGCCAAGCGACTGGGCGTCACCTGGAGACATCTCACCATCAAAGGCGTAGGCGCTGACGCCTCCTTCAATGAGAATGTGGGCTCTCAATTCATACCGGGGAAGCTTAAAGGAGGCACTTGCGTGGCAACTGCATCCACAAAGACAATAATCGAGAACAGTCATGGATGCGTCAAGCCCGGTGAGATGCTGCTTGTCTTGGGCAGACCTGGCGCCGGGTGCACATCTCTCCTCAAAGTTTTGGCAAACAGGCGGACTGGCTTCAGCTCAGTGGAGGGCGATGGTAAGTGATTCAATATTGGTATCTTCCAACATACCGAGTGCATGCTGAAATTTGCAACAAGTCAGGTACGGCTCGCTGAGTGCCAGTGAAGCTGCCAAGTACCGTGGCCAGATCGTCATGAACACTGAAGACGAGATCTTCTTCCCAACTCTCACTGTGGGGCAGACGATTGACTTCGCCACTCGTCTCAAGGTTCCCTATCACCCACATCCCGATTATGCTACGAAAGAGGAAGCGAGAATGGCAAGCAAAGACTTCCTGCTCAGCCTTCTCGACATCTTACACACTGCCAATACGAGGGTTGGAGACACCTTTATTAGAGGCGTGTCTGGGGGCGAGAGGAAGAGAGTCAGCATCTTGGAAACCATGGCCACTCGTGGTAGTGTCTATTGCTGGGACAATTCGACTAGAGGGCTCGACGCCAACACTGCGCTTCAATACGTCAAGGCTGTACGAGCTTTGTCAGACATTTTTGGTCTTGCATCTATCGTCACTCTCTATCAAGCAGGCAACGGCATCTACGAACTGTTCGACAAAGTTTTGGTACTTGAAAAGGGCAAACAGATATTTTATGGACCGGCCAAGTCGGCGAGAGGATTCATGGAAGATCTAGGCTTCGTGTGCGCTGAAGGCGCTAATGTGGCTGACTTCTTGACAGGAGTCATAGTGCCTACTGAGCGAAAGATACGCGAGGGGTTTGACTTGCGTTTCCCTAGAACTGCGGAGGCCATTCAAAGCATCTACGAGGCTTCCAACATCAAGCGGCTCATGGAGAGTGAATACGACTATCCGGAATCCAGTGCTGCCAAGAAGGACACCGAAGCGTTCGAACGTGCTGTGGCCTACGAAAAGGGCCCTGGCTGGCTGTCACAGAGATCACCATTCACTGTCGGCTTCGCAGCTCAGCTTAATGCTGCAGTCAAACGACAAATACAGATTCTGATGGGCGACAAGACGAATGTCATTGTAAAGCAAGTGAGCAATGTGAGTATCACCGCACTTCTGTTACCATTGATCATACCCGCGAGTGCTAATGGATCCGATTTCTACATCCAGATTATCCAGGCGTTCATGGTCGGGTCCCTCTTTTACAATGCTCCCGACGACTCATCAGGACTGTCCAGCAAGTCAGGTCTCATTTTCACCGCCATCATGTTCAATGCGCTTGTTGCGCAATCGGAAGTCACAGATGCATTCACTGGAAGGCCGGTTCTTGCCAAGCACAAGAGCTTCGCGCTCCATCATCCTGCTACTTGGGTACTCTCCCAGATTATCACCGATATTCCAATTATCCTCGTGCAGGTTTCAGCATTCTCGCTCGTGGCCTACTTTCTTGGTGGACTCTCTATGGACGCAGGTATGTTCTTCATCTTCTGGTTCGCCATCTTGAGCACCACATTCTGCATGACAGCTCTCTTCCGTGCAGTCGGAGCTGGATTCAAGTCCTTCGACGACGCAGCCAAATTCTCGGGCGTTGTCGTTATGGCAATACTATTGTACATTGGCTACATGATCCCAAAGACTGATATGGGCAACTGGTTCGTCTGGTACGTGACAGCATATTTCGCGAGCGTCCATGTCTTTATCCGCTGACAGTTCGCAGGATCTACTGGATTGATCCGCTAGCTTATGCTTACAATGCTCTTCTTTCTAATGAATTCGATGGCAAGGTCATCGACTGTGTCGGACCCAATCTTGTCCCAAGCGGAGTGGGATACAACTCGACTGCAAATCAAGCGTGCACTGGAGTCCGCGGTGCTTTGCCCGGAGCTGCAAGCTTGGCGGGAACACAATATCTGGACAGCCTGAGTTATAGCCACTCAAATATGTGGAGAAACATCGGTATCGTGTGGTAGGAGATCTTACACCGAAACCCCGGTTTACAATCTACTGACGATGTGCCTAGGGTTTGGTGGGCATTCTATGTCGCGCTGACAATACTCTTCACCATGACGCATCAGACTGAGTCTGATCGCAAGGGAGTTCTATTGATTCCAAGAGAGAATGCTCGAACGGCTGTCAAGAACCACAACGACGAAGAAAGCCTCACGACCGAGAAGCAACAAGCCATCGCTGGCAACTCATCTGAAGCTCCATCGGATCCATCTCTCGAGAAGAACCTCATCCGCAATGAATCCACATTCACTTGGAGGAACCTCACCTACACAGTTCAGACATCTGAGGGGCCTCGAGTTTTGTTGAATAATGTGCATGGATGGGTCAAGCCAGGTATGCTCGGAGCTCTCATGGGCTCTTCAGGCGCAGGCAAGACCACTCTGCTAGACGTTCTAGCCCAAAGGAAGACAGCCGGAACAATTCAAGGTTCGGTCTTGGTCGATGGCAAGCCTCTACCAGTAAGCTTTCAGCGCTCGGCAGCCTACTGTGAGCAGCTGGATGTTCATGAGGCTCTGACGTAAGTCTGTTCTTGCAAGAGCGATTTTCAAATGCTGACAAGACTGTATGACAGCACTGTTCGAGAAGCATTGGAGTTCTCTGCCCTCCTTCGTCAACCGCGGACTATCTCGAGAGAGGAGAAATTGGCATACGTCGATGTGATCCTTGATCTTCTCGAGATGCATGATATAGAAGACTGCCTGGTCGGAACTCCCGCAGGTCCAGGCCTGACCATCGAACAAAGGAAGCGACTCACAATCGGAGTGGAGCTCGTGTCGAAACCCGCTATACTAATCTTCCTTGATGAGCCCACATCAGGACTCGATGGTCAGGCGGCATTCAACACAGTCCGATTCCTGAAGAAGCTCGCGGCTGCCGGACAAGCTGTTCTAGTCACAGTCCATCAGCCAAGCGCTCAGCTCTTCAGCGAGTTTGATCACTTACTACTCTTAGCCAAAGGCGGGAACACCGTGTACTTCGGAGACATTGGAGACAACGCAACGACGATTCGAGAATACTTTGCCCGCAATGGCGCCCCATGTCCACCTGGCAAGAACCCTGCCGAGCACATGATCGACGTGGTTTCGGATACCAAACGCGATTGGAGCAAAATCTGGCTGGGCTCGCCCGAGCATACACAAATGCTGCAGCACTTGGACGAAATCGCTCTCGAAAGGTCTCGATACGTGACTTCGACTGCTACGATTGACCAGGACTATGAGTTCGCGATGCCACTATGGGATCAGATCAAGATCGTCACCAAACGTGCTAACAAGACCTTGTGGCGTAATACAGGATACGTGAACAACAAATTCCAGCTACATATCCTCGTCGGACTATTTACCGGATTCTCCTACTGGCAGCTCGGAGAAAGTGTCGGAGAACTCCAACTACGCATGTTCGCACTTTTCAATTTCATCTTCGTAGCACCAGGCGTGATAGGTACATTTCTTCAAACCTCCTCAAATCCCGTATACTGACCATCCCCAGCCCAACTCCAGCCCCTCTTCATCGAAAAACGCTCCATCTACGACGCCCGAGAAAAGAAATCAAAAATGTACAGCTGGATCGCCTTCGTCACCGGACTCATCGTCTCAGAACTCCCCTACCTCGTAATCTGCGCAGTACAATTCTTCCTCACATGCTACTACACAGTCGGCCTACCTACCGCATCAAATAAAGCCGGAGCCATATTCTTCGACATGCTATTATACGAATTCTTCTACACCGGTCTAGGACAACTCATCGCAGCCTATGCTCCGAACGCCGTAGCTGCTTCCCTGGTCAATCCTCTTGTGATATTCACGCTTGCTGGGTACAGTGGAGTTCTAGTCCCATACTCACAAATTGTGAGTTTTTGGAAGTATTGGCTTTATTACATCAATCCTTTTAATTATCTTGTGGGATCGATGCTTGTTTTTGCGATATTTGATCAGGAGGTTAAGTGTAAAGAGAGTGAGTTGGCGGTGTTTGATCCGGTTGGGAATCAGACTTGTGGGAAGTATCTGGGGCCTTATCTTCAGGGTGCTGGGTCTGGAGCGAATTTGCTTAACCCGGCAGCTACTAAGGGGTGTGAGGTCTGTCAGTATAAGATGGGGAGCGATTATCTGGCGACGTTGAATTTGAAGGATTACTATTATGGTTGGAGGAATGCTGGGATTGTGGTGATATTTGTTTTATCGAGCTATGGCTTGGTCTTTCTAATGATGAAGTTGAGGACTAAGAAGACGAAGAGGGCTGAGTGAGTCTGTGTGGAGGATGTAATCATAGATGATAGAGTGCTACTTGGAGTTGATTGATTCAAGTTATGAGAAGCGTAGAGGACAGCTAATAACACCAAGTTCTGGCATTCTGGCGTACTCCTGCGGCCCATCGATGTCGAAATCATGCGTGCTTCTCAAAATGACACGCAACACAGTTTGGATCGCGCTGCGAACGAAGTCAGCAAAGCCTAAATACGTGTTTACGGGCGCACTTACAGTCTGGCTAGAGGCATGCCAGCACACCGATGCCTTCCTCGACCAAATCCCATATGCTGAGCAATATTTTTGCGATGAAGCACGAACTCGTTCGGGTTCTCGAAGACCTCTGGATCGCGATTGGCAGAAGTGTATACCAACGTGATCGGCTCCTTTGGTTTGATGGTCTTACCATGAAGATCCAGGTCGGACGACACAGTCCTCGCGAAGCCTCGATAGGGCGAATACAGCCGGATGAACTCCTCAATCGCCGCAGGCTGTAGAGATTCGTCGTCACGAAGCTTCTTCTGCAAGGCTTTGTCTCTGGCTAGGTGTGAGCATATGCTTCCGATCTGAACAAGGTCAGCGACCATTCTGCCTTTCCAACTCCATTGACCTTACCAGAATGGGGGGAGCCACAACACCGACCACCAAAGACTGCCTCAGACACCCAATCAAATGCTCTTCACTCAAGGGCTTGCCATCAGCTGTCCTTTCCAACAGTAGTGACGATGCCGGGTCTTCTTCTGGATTCCGCGGATGTAGCCTTCGATCTTCAAGCAAAGCCCGAGCGATGTCGTACATTCTCGTCGAGTTGGCGACTGTGGTTTCAGCATCTTGCATCCTCCAAGCGTTCAACCACGCAGCAGCAGTTTTGGCCAGGTTAGGTGCAATATCAGGATCCAAGTTTAGCCATTCTGCTTCGACCCAGGCAACAAAAGAAGCACCAAATTCTGCGCTAATGTCACCGTGGCCGCGCTCAAGAAGAGGCCGGAGCTCGTTCTCGGCGTGTTTCTCGAGAGCAGGTGCTATCCGAGCTAGTCTTGAGGGTTTCAGAGTCCTCTCCAGAGCCGTGCGGAAAGGAGTGTGTGCTGGTGCATCGAAATTCAGAGGAGGTCTCCGGATGCCTCGGGGATCACTGGGTACCACTGCTTTGACTGATGAGATGTATATTGAGGAATCCAAGGCTGCTCGCTTGACGTCTTCATAGCGCGTCAGTAACCAGTAGCCGCCATAATTGTTCGTCCAGACCACGGGATGCTTTCGTCTTAGATAGTCGTATTCGGCATAGATCTCCTTAGGATCATTGCTTGTCACTGCACTGGATCGGTCGATGTCGAAGTTCTGGGAAAAGGGGCATTTTGTGGTTGTTGCCATCTCAGCTGTTCCTTTCGCAACAACTCTACTTGCACGACTGATCATTAGGGGCTCGGAATGAATTCTTCATTGGCATCGCAGAGGCGTGCTTTGCAGAGAGGTTCTGCATCTGCCGCCCAATCTACGAACCGACGATGACCGAGGAAGCATGTAGACTGTCGAAATTGCATGCGAGCGGTGAGTAGCCAAAATATGGAATCAATCGTTAGGTTGCCGTTCGTTATCACCGTGCTTTGCGAGGTAGTACAGACATTGGAGTGCATGATGCGGAGAAATCGTGCAGGGAGCTGCTTTTCCGAAACATATGAATGGCATGGCCCCACTGAAATCCGCAGTCAACCAGATCAGACGACTATCTCGCCATGGACACCAAGCTCGATACAGAAGTGAAGCACCTTGAAGTTATTGACAATGCTTCAAGGTCCCGTCAGCGTTTTTACAAGCCGGTGACAGATGAAGAGAAGGCTCTCGATCGTCGTGTCAATTTCAAACTTGACTTTTGTGTGGTTGCCATTCTCGCCATCAATTTCATTGTGAGCATCTCTGCCACATGTCCAAATGCTTGTCAACTGATCAGTCACAGTTGTGCGGTATCGACAAGACTAATGTCGGTTTCGTGGCCACGAGCTCTTTTCCGAGAGACGCAAATCTCAAACGAGATGACATACCAAATTCACTGTCGCTCTTCTCTGCCACATACGTACCTCTCCAACCGCTGAGCACGATGATGAACCACGTTGTTGGACCACGAATCTGGATGGCTTTTCAACTGCTGGCCTGGGGCTCAATTTGCATGGCTCATGCTGGTATTCGCAACAGCGCCACTTTAGTCGCACTTCGTCTGCTTCTCGGAGCCGCCGAGGCAGGGTTTACGCAAAATGGCATGTACTTCATGAGCACACTATATCCCAAGTATAGTGTGGGATTCCGTATGGGCTTGTTCGCTGGAATGTATTCGATCGCCGGAGCTTTTGCTGGCTTGATCGCGTATGGCCTCTTGAGGATCGATTCGGAGCGGATTCATGGATGGCAAGCAGTCTTTCTCTTCGAAGGTGGCCTGACCGTTCTAATGGCGCTGGTCACTTATGTCATGCTTCCGAAGTCTTTGGCGACTGCCTGGTTTCTGACTCCAGAGGAACGACAACACGCTGTGCACAGGATGAACGTGGATCTCGCTGGTACGCAAGAGGTGGCTGACATCAATGGTGGCGGGATTACACGGCGAGATATTGTCGACGTTGCCAAGGATTGGAGGAAGTTGTTGATCGTGGCGTGCAATGTGCTCTCTAATCCTTCCGGTGACGGCATTTACCACGTTCCTGCCGTTGATAGTTGAGGGTAAGAGCTTATTTTGCCAGTCAAAACATTCGCTGACACGAAGCAGGGATGGGCTATGAAGGTACCAAGGCGAGTCTGATGTCTGTGCCGCCATTTGTGGTAGGTGTAGCTGGCCTGCTGATCGTGGTCTATTCTTCGGATCACTTCCACGAGCGTTCATTGCATACCGTCGCAGGAATGGCTCTTGGGCTAGTCGGCTGTTTGGTAATGGCTGTCAGCGGTCTGCACCAGGAGCAGCTTCGTTATGGCTTCGCACATGTCTGCATGGCCGGAATCTTCATTAGCGGCCCGCTCATCGCTGCTTGGCTGGCAAACAACACGCCATGGCGAGGCACGCGCTCTGTCATCCTGGGCGTCAACGGATGGTCAAACCTTGCGGGTGTGATCGCTGGACAGGTATATCAATTTACCCAATACGACGAAGCCCGTCCATCACTGACACGCAATAGATCTTCAAAGACAGATACGCACCATCTTATCGCATCCCGCTAATCATCACGATGTCGCTCATCGCGGTCGGCATGCTCGGCTTTGTCTTCGTGCGAGTCATGCTAATGGCTGAGAACCGGCGTCGAGCCGCAATCATCGCAGAGTGGGATGAGCAGAACTTCGAAGACGAAGCATGCTCAGAGGTGCGACGTGGCGACCAGAGATATACATTCGTTTACGGAATGTGACGATATCAGTTGGAGGCCCCAGTCCTGAAGATATCCTTCCTTTGGCGTTGAAAGGACAGTCGGTGGCAAACCAGGAGACCAGTTCTCAAATTATCTATTTGCCAGACTGAACTTCTTCTCGCATCTCGCCGAGCACTTCCTCATATCGTGCCTTCAGATCCTGGTCCTCGTTGAATATTTTCACTCGCTCCACTAGCTGTGCTCTCTTTACATTGGCAGCTTGTGTAATCTCTTGCGTGAACCATTTGCCTTCACGATGAGCGAACAGAGTCCAAGCAGTACCGAGTCTACCAGCTCTAGCAGTGCGGCCAACACGGTGAATATATGCTATGAGCGAGCGAGGAATGTCGTATTGAACAACGTGAGTTATGGGTCTTCCCTTGATAGAGTCGAGACCACGCGAGGCACGATCCGTGGAGACGACTATTGCTGGCTCGTTCATTTTCGAGCGCACGTTCGGTCTGCTCGACTTGACCAGTGTCGTAATGTATTTCGACCAAGCAGGCTTCAATGCCTTCAAGAGGTGGGCCAAACGATGTGCAGACTCGTTGCTCGAAGTGAAGATGAGCACGGTCGGCGCGAGGGATTTCTCAGTCGACGTAGGCCTCTGAACGATGTGAGAAGGCTTCTGCTTAACCGGCTTGCCGGGAGCCGCAGCCGAAGCAGCATTGTCGTCGACGGCATCGCTCTCACTGTCGCTGTCGCTGTCGTTGTCGTCACTAGACGAATCACTGCTCATCGATGATATGCTGGAGTCATCCTCACTATCATCACTGTCGGCGTCGGAGCTGTCGTCGGCGGTTGACGTCTGAGCAGAAGCCTCAAGCCCGTTCAGAACTCTCGATCGCAGAAGCTCCACAACGACCAGCGGTTTCTCGGAGCCATCTCCAACGGGAACAGAATACTCGCTTAGTGTGGTCGGAAGCTCAAAGCCTTCGGCGCTCTGTCTCACACTGCCGGTCTCTCCTCCTTCGGCATTCCTAGCACTTGGAGTCACCACTTCCTCCTCAACCTCAGTGCCGCGCACGACCACTAGCTTGGGTCTTCTCAAGCGAAGCGAGCTGAGTTTCGAAATGTCCCTAGTCATTGTCGCCGAGAGAACTACTTTTCGAAGAAGCCTCTCCCTTCTCTCGTCCCAAAGATCACTCGCTCGGAGATAGCGCTCTCTTGCATCTTGCTCGTCGTCAAATCGTGGGCGCATCAACTCCGTGTCAAGGTCGCTCAAGACTTTCTCTTGTTGATTGTCAAGCAGCTTGTCTGCCTCGTCAATCACCAGCCATTGCACATGAGTCAGGGTGAAGCCACTAGTGTTGCTGATGTGTTCCATAAGCCTTCCGGGTGTTGCGACAAGGAGATCAACTGCAGAATCATACGTCGGAATGTGATTGGCGAACCCCGCGATGGTATCAGCAACAGTCTCGTCTATTCGTGTGTCGTCTCTTGCGTCTCCTGAGCTCTGATCAAGCCCGTCAATGCGCAATTTAGCAACGCCAAGTCTCCTTTGACACTCCTCTGGGTTGTAACTTCGACTACGGTTGATGAGCTTCTGCTGCTCCTCCTTGTGTGTACGATTTCCAGGTATGTGCTCCGTCTTAATATCACTCCCCGAGCTCAACGCCTTCGCCACTGCGTCTACTTGGAGGGCCAATTCTCGAGTGGGTACAATAATGAGAGCTCTGAGCCTACCTCGATCTGAGCCCTTCTTTCGAAGAGCTTGAATTATTGGTAGTAGATATGAGATGGTCTTGCCGCTTCCTGTGGGCGCACTTACTGCTATGTCAGGCATCCGCTCTTCACATCCTGGCAGATACGAAGAGCCAGCTTCACCCGGAGGAAGTAACAGTGGTATCAGAGCTTGCTGTACAGGCAGAGCATCTTGAAAGCCAAGTCCTGCCATTCGCTTCACTGTTGAAGATTCCAAGCCCAGTTCGCTGAAAGTTGCCCTACGTTCTGCAGAGACGACGGTTGGTTGCGATAGCCAAGATGGCAGTACTGAAGCCGCGGAATGCTCGACGTGCGTGCGATCAATGTCTGGCTCTGGAAGCGAAAGCTGTGAGACCACTGTCGGCACAGGACCTGCCTTGCCACCTGCCTGTGCTTCCTTGTCCTCGTCCTCTTCAGTACGTTTGACAGACTTCAGAAATTTGCCTAGGATGCCACTATGCTTCCCCACGCCAGCTTCGCCCATGTCATTAGGTGCCTTCTCATCCTCGCCAGCGCCAGATGCAGCCTGTGCCGCTGCGAGAACGCTTTCAAGCTTGTGTCGCCTCTTCCTGGGCTGCTCTTGCTGAGTTGGAGCATCCTCTTCCGGAACATGGCCATTCGTTGGCGGCGTGACAGTCTCTGGAAGAGGTTCTGCAGCAACAGCTTGCGGGGCTTCAGCTTCAGCTTCAGCTTCAGCTTCTTCGCCCACGCCTTCCCCAGCTCCCAGCTCCCTCTCTGCAGCCTTGCGTGCCTTCCGCGCCTCTTTCTCGAGCTTGTGTCGCTTCTTCGCGTTCTTTATGTGAGAGAAGTCGCCTGTCGCATCTGTCGAAATTGATGCAATTGCAGGAGCTGGAGGAGCGATGGGATCCTCTTCCACCACCACCTCGATCGGCTCAGCAGGTTCTGGTGCGATCAGATTTGGTATAGTGGCAGGATCAATGCCTTTCTTTCTGAGCTTCTTCGCTTTGCGCTCTGCCATCTCATCCTGCGATCTCTCCCGCTTGCGCTTTTTCTCCGGCTCTGGTGTCTCTGGCTGCTTTGGCGTCGATTGTCTGATCGGGGTAGTTTGGGATGTAACAGTCTGCTTAGGCGGTATGTATCGCTTGTAGAGGGTCGACATTGCGCCCAGTGCCAAAATGCTCTGTTTGTGGCAGAAAGATCGCATGTGAAAGTTCCAAACCAGAAAGCTAGCGCTACGGAAGGCGAGATCGAAAGCGCGCCAGAATTGCCAGACCTACCGCGGCAATGCCAAGCCCGTGAACGCGACGTGGAATCGTGGATGGCAGCAATGTCCCTCCTCCTCTCCTCAACATATGTAATATTACCTCCTCTATCAGAAATGCAGCGGCTGCAGAACTATCAGCTGTGGCCTGGGCGATAGCACTGAGATCCAGCCCTGCCCTTGCAGTTGCCAACTTGCCATACATCCACATCCTCCCCCGTCCTTGAGACGTGCTCCAACAAGATGCCTTACAATATTGCGTAAGAGCGCTCCACGAGTTTAGTCTTGACGTTGCTGATTGTTCCAGCATGGTATCGGATTTCTTTTATCCTCAGCCTGGAGGTGTTGAGAGCCATATCTATCAGCTCTCCAGTGTAGGTCACGACGCAGACTATCACACAATTGCGCACAAGTTCTGACCGCGATCGTAGAAGCTGATAGATCGAGGCCATAATGTCATCATAATCACCCATGCTTATGGTGCTCCGTATCCCAGCCGTTCTGGAGTCAGATATTTGACCAATCGATTGAAGGTCTATCATTTACCGCACTGGATTGTCTTCCGTCAAACGACTTTCCCGACAGTCTTTTCATCGTTCCCAATCCTGCGACAGATCTTCATTCGAGAGCAGATTCAGATCGTCCATGGACATGGTTCGCTCAGCAACCTTTGCCACGAAGGAATGCTGCACGCGAGAACCATGAGTCTGCACACTGTTTTCACAGATCATAGTTTGTTCGGCTTTAGCGATGCTGCTAGTATCATGGCCAACAAGCTGCTCAAATTCAGCTTAAGCGACGTTGGCCACTCGATTTGTGTCAGCCACACATGGTATGTAGCTCACTCTGCGACGCTTCAAAATTTCTAACGTATCTGCAGCAAGGAGAATACGACATTGAGAGCTTCGCTCAATCCGCTTGCTGTGTCAGTCATCCCAAATGCAGTGGTTCCTCGCGACTTCAAGCCATACTCGCCTGATGAGGCGAATTTGCATAGCGACAAGAATGCCATACTACCACCTCCACCAGATCCGCGGAAGCCTGTTGGTCCTGATGATCCGATTACGATTGTTGTGATTTCTCGACTATTTTATAACAAAGGCACAGACTTGCTCATCTCCGCGCTTCCTCTACTGCTACGACAGCACCAAAATTTACGCTTCATCATCGCCGGAAGTGGCCCGAAAGCCATCGATCTGGAACAGACCTTGGACTCTCTTCCTCAGCAATTAGTGTACACACCGTCCGGCCAAAGCAGAGTAACGCTGCTCGGTAGTATTCGACATGAAGAAGTTCGAGACGTGATGGTACGAGGCCACCTGCTGCTCTCGACCTCGCTTACTGAAGCTTTCGGCACTGTCCTTGTTGAAGCAGCCAGTTGTGGTCTCATGGTGGTGGCCACGAGAGTCGGAGGTGTGCCAGAAGTCTTACCTGGCAACATGACTGTTTTCGTTCTCCCAGAAGTGGAAGACGTTGTACGAGGCGTGACAGAAGCCGTCGGCATCCTCACAAATCGTACAGTCCGACGAGACAAATTTCATGACCTCGTCAAGCAGATGTATTCTTGGTCAGACGTTGCTCGACGGACAGAACGTGTTTACGACATCATCACCGGCACACCTTCCGCGCCTGATAACGCACAGTATGAGGACGCAGACATGCACTACGGTCAACCACCGCAGAGCTCGTCCGCTTTGATGGACCGACTAAAGCGGTATTTTGGCTGCGGTGTTTGGGCAGGAAAGCTTTTCGTGATTGTCGTGGTGGTCGACTACCTGATTTACTGCTTCTTGGAGATCATGTATCCGCGGGACAAGATTGATCTCTGCAAGCCTTGGCCGGCACGTAAGGTCAAGGATGATTTCGAAGCGGATTCGTTATATGAGGATGTCCTGCCTGCTAGAAATGGAACCGTGAAGCAGAAGAACTGGCGAAGGAGAGAGGGCAGAGAAGAGTGAAAAGCGGCTTGGGAAAGCTCGGCGCTTGGGTGTAGGTGACTTCGAGATACCCGTATGCATGTGATATTTTCAGTTTCTTGCTCACTGTACATCTGGCCCCTGCCTCACACTCTATGCATGTGACAGGTTCACATGAAAAGCGTCTGACGAGTACCTATTTCTTGCGTCTACGACTGCTGACAACTTCTTCCATTCTTCTCCACACCAACTACCTCAGACATCTTTGATATGTCTGCTATGCAGCATTCCGAGGTGTTTTGGGTGACTCGACCCCGACATCGACCATTGTCGTGACGCTGATATACGATTGGGTCGGAGCTGCCTCCTAGCGTGGTTGTTTTCGCCAAGGATACCGCCTCCAACAAGGTCGACCTCATGCTTTCCGACACACTCTGCTTTCACGGATCCTGACATCGCATGAGCAAGACTTGACGCGTCCGACGCGTGATATTGCGAATACATGACGGGTGCGCAAATCAGCAATTGCAAGAGCACTTCATTCCTCCCACTGACGATGGTAGTGCGAGTGAGGACGGACGACCGTGGCTGACATGGAGCGACGGAGTCGAGATGGCGTGCGCACCAGCGGACAGGAGCAGAGGCAGCACCATTTAGCAGCCAGGCTGGACTCCGAGGGACAGGAAACAGTCATGTCCAGGTCGTGCCCTTCCCCTGCTGCAGGCCCTGGCAAATGGTGCAGCTGAAGGCGACTTGGCCGAGCCTTGAGAGAGTCGATCGCAGCATTGTTCCATCGCGCTGAGTGTTGGAAGTCGGTGGCTGAGCTTAGGACAGATATCAGTCGAGTGAGGGAGTTTGTGGTCTGGTGAGTTGTTGCCCTGCTTTCTCATTTACACCAGCTTGACTTGTATCGACTCGACTGAGCGGGCAAGAGCTGCACTGGCAACAGCTGTGACCCTTGGTCGGCCCGCAGCAGCGTTTGATCTGACGCACATGTCAAGAATTTGATGAAAGTCGGTTGTAACAGCTGCTATTACTGCATACCTTCACCTGCGCCGTTACCTCGATTCACTATCAGGCACAAAGTATAAGCCGCGTGAAGAGTTCTCGACAAAGGAGGTCCACTGGCATTTCTAGCAACATCAAAGCGCCTGAACAGCAGGAGTTTGCCGCCAGCGACGCTCGACGCGCTTCAGCACCAGCTTCGCTTTGCAAAGCCGTCAGCATCTCTTGTGCTCTTTGTGCCCCTTCCCACTTCGGCCACGATCACTATGGCAGATCCACACGACTCGCAGCCTCCCAAGCCCGCTTCCATCGGACACCACCTCGATGCCGCCCAGGCATTCTTGAGCGTTGGTACAGAGCCGCCGGCTCCTCGCTGCAATGGGACCACAGGCAACGCGATTGTCGATGCTCGTTGGAGACTCATCGAAAATGCGAATGAGAATGGCGAGCTAGCCAATCCAAAGAGCCTCATCGGCGGCCACGGCACATGTCGTTTCCTCACCGAGCACGACAAGTACTATGCAGGATACCTCAACTACACTACGCCCGAAGCTGTCCACGAAGCGAGAATGGCTAAGACACTTGACGAAGCTGGGCCGCGCGACATGCCATGCATCCTCTTCAAGCCACGTCGAGATCTCCTCAATCCGTCGACTCAGCCTACTGGCGATGGCTCCTGGGTCTACTTCACCGACGAATCTCGAGAAATGGCCAGCTATCTCGGCGGTCAAGCCGACTTTGGGTTTGCAGCACAACCAAATCCCACTGCGGACGATATCTGGACGCTCAGACAGCGGTACCCGCGCTATGTTGACGGCGTGCTTATTGATCCCACCGAAAACATCGACATCGCCTGGCAGTACACCAACCCAGCCGACGCCGCCGTGCCCGAGGCTGAGGATACTGTGGAGATCGAGGACGGGGATGAACCCGACGAGAGTCGGTTCTATGAAGATATTGGCTACGGCATTGACGAGCACACCAAGCTCGCCCACGATCCGAGAAACGGAGGAGAATGCGACCAGACAGCCAAGCCTGGCTGTGTGCCCAACTACCAGACTCGCCTCTTCTACGACGCCCTCAAGCGACCTAAGCGAGTCACCCTCGACCGCGCCCACGTCACCAAGCCCTCGAAGAAAGGCCCTGTCAACCCAGAGCCGAACAAACTCTGGTACTGGGACCAGTATAAATGGGTGCGTTGGGAGGGTGCGTCGAAAATGAACTGGAGCGACCGCCAGCAAGTCATTAAACTTGATAAATGGCGCGACCAGTCCTGTGCTCGTGCAAAGTGGCCCATAAAGAGCACCTCGAAGCCAGCCGAGTACCCGCAAGAGCAGAAGAAGTATCTCTTCGAACTCGTCTCTCTCCACAATGGTAGTAGACCATACGAAAACGGGAAGTCTTTCACAAAAGACTTCAATGAGAAGTTCCGTCTCGAGGACAAGAATGCTCGGTCGGAGAACGCTATCAAGAACTTGGTTCGCAAGATGTGCCTCGACTTCAAGAAGAATGGGAAGATGACGGGTCCTCGACCCAAGGGCCCGGTACCGAAGAGAAATAAGCAGAAGGAGGTAGTAAGGGTAGAGGACGACGAGGAGACTGAGGAGGAAGAGGAGCTCGAGGATGGTGCTGATCCGGAGGACCTCGAGGGAGATTCGGAGGACGCTCCCGGTGAGACTGATGATGAAATGGAGTAGATCTCGAGCTTTTCGGTGGAGAATGGGCCTTTTCTTGTATAGTTTTTGGCGTGAAAGAACACTGTTTGGGACACTATTTCCTCCTTTGAAACGTCTTTTTGGGCAAGTTTTGGGCGCCCGCTCCGTTTCATAGGGTTTTATGACGCTGCTGATAGTGGATCTATAGCAATGTGCTCGATCCTCTCAGGCGGAGCTTTGCAATGTGATGTCCTCGATCTCCTCACAGAGGAAGTGTTTTCAGGCCCTTTTTGGGCGCTCGCTCCGTCGACAAGAGCTATATGGAGCTACTGATTGCAGATCTGTGGCGATATGCTTAATCCGTCCTGGCAGAGCTTTCGTAATGTGGTGCCTCAGAATCCTCACATGAAGAGTACTTTCAAGCACATCTTGGGCCTCGCTCCGTCTATGCGGGCGATGTCGTGCCGTTGGCAGCGAATCTGCAACGCCATGTTCGGTCTCCCAAACGGAGCTTTATCGACGTGGTACTCATCTTGCTCCTCACGCGAGCAGTGATTTTGGGAACAATACAGGCCTCGCTCCAGTTCGTAGAGTATGGGAAACTACTGATGGAGAACCTGCGGCAGTGCATACAGCCATTCTAGAGGAGCTCTTGCAATGTGTTGACCTCGATTCCCTCACCCAGGTGGTATATGGAGGCGAATCTTCGAGCTAAGCTCCATCTCATAGAGTACGTGATACTACTGATGAGAGTTCTGCGACAAGGTGCCGAGCCATGGCAGAGGAGCTGCCGCGAAGTGATAACCATAATATGTCCACCTAGAAAGCATTTCGAGGCATATGTGAAAGCCCTCGCTCCATCTCGTAGGGACTTCGGTCATACTAATAGTGAATCGGCGGCAATGTAGTCGTCCTTGCTGACAGAGCAGTGACGATGTGATGTGCAGTGTTGCTTAACCTTGAGTGCATTTGCAGATGTTTTCCAAGCCTCGCTCCGCCTCCTATACCTCACGATGCATGCTGGAGAGAGTCTGTACAGCAACTTTGTAGCTATCTGATGGAGCTGACGCAATGTGTGAAGCCGTTCATCATCACCTGAGTGCTTTTCTGACGGCTCTTGCTCCGCATCCTGGAGATCTACAGTGCCACGGAGAGATCAACTGTAACGCAGTGGTAGACTGATCCCGTAGAGCTAGTGCGAAGTGAGAAGCTCTTTGCTATCACCTGAAACGCTACGTTGACACATCTCTGATCTCTCGCTCCTCGTCTCAGGTACATGCCTCACTTCTCGGTATGAATCCGTAACATGATGGGGAACTTGCTTATATGGAGCTGGAGTAACGTGAAGGATGCTTTGTCGTCTTCTGAAGCTCTCCGTTGGCCTCTCCTGGCATTTTGCTTCTCTTTCTTAGTGAGCCTGATGCTTCCGGTGGTGGTCTCATAATCTGATGCAATGTCGCTTTAGCGAAGCTACGTTAACGTGAGCGAAATTATCTTCTTCGAAGGGTCTCTTGCGATCACCCCGTAGCATTCGATTCCACTGGTTCGCGGCCGACTGCGCCAAGGAGGTGAAACTTACAGCATATCGGTAAGATTGTTTTGCAGAGTCCTCACGAGGTGTAAATCGTCCCGGCTTTACTTGGACTCCCTTTGGAGTCATTCAGCTCGGGTTACTGTAGACTGCCACCCGCACGATGTCAGACTGGTGCTCATACCTGTCGGTCGGCCTGGCGGAGCCACGGTGTTGTGAAAAATGCCGTCTCCTCACCGGGCTACATTCTGCGTATAACTTCGGCATCTTTCTTGACCAGGTCAGAGTAGTGACGGTACCAGATACAGATCCAGTACATCGTGAACCGCAACTTTGAAAAGCTGGAATGCCGTGAACCTTCGGTTGTCTCACCCGCTTCAAGGTGCTCTGGGGTCACTGCTCCGACATCACCAGGTCTACTATGCCGGTTGGAGAGAATATATGTCTTGACCAAGTAGCAGATCTAGCGGAAGTGTCGTATGATGCGTCTGCCATGTTTTCACTTCTAATGACTTGTGCAGATCTCAATCCCATGTCACTAGGAAGTCTGCGGCCTCTGTATGCGATCGACCTCTGAGCTGAAAATCGACTTAGTTGAGTGACAGTAATGTGAGATCTGATAATCTCTCTCGATTCGCAGGTCCATGTCAAGGTCTCTCTGCTCCAAGGTGACAGGTATGCTATCGGCATTGCGACCAATTTTTCAAGCTATTACTCGTGTGTTATGAAGATCCATGAGGTGAGCGTATGGAAAGAATCACATGTCTTGTCCTGTCTCTGCAAGAAAATGCTTACTCTGCCCACGTGGTCTCAAAACCGGTACGACATGCGCTATGGCAGCGTTGAAGAGGCCAGCAGTAGGTGAGTCTCCTCATTTCCCTCTATTCTGCGTTGACTGTGGTTGACTTCGCTCTCAAAAGGACGCCGTGCTCCTATAATTCATGACCCAATATTTAGTGGACTCTAGAAGTATGAAGAGCACAGCTTTCGGTGAAGCTCTGTGAGTTCGGTGGCTTGAATTTGCCTCTTTCTGCAGCTCATGAGCCTTCTTGTCATCTGTAAATTATGGTTCAATCAAGACATCTTCTGCTTCGAGCTTTACCTGCGTGACTTTGCGAAAGGTGAGTCGCATTACTGCGGCTCCAATTCTCAGGGCATACTGCGCTGATGTCGTTGGCTGAGTTATCACAGCTTTGGGTTGTACGACCGAGACGCCGTCATGGTGATTCACGCGCTCTCATATGACTTTGTGGCGCTCTCTTCCTGCCTGCCCTTTACGAGGCTGTCGCGGCGATGCCGCAACTTCGTGGCCGCAGGAGTAGAATTGAAGCGCTTGCTTGGTAAATATAGGTGCATTCCACTGATGGATTGGGACTCTTCTCATTGATGTTGGACTTCGCGCTCAGCATCAATTCTGTGATCATGTGCATCTTGTTCTCAGTGCGGAAGCCAACATGAAGTGAGATGTCATCAAGCTTGTGCCACCTTTTGGCATTCACTCGCGAGAGGCGGCATCTGTCATGCTCTATCGTGCGACCAATCGATGTCACCTTATAATGATTGGCAGTGCATTGGCGTTCGTATCGACAGGCTCACGCAACGATGTCGGTTCCTCCTTCAGCGACAGCAACGAGGACCAGGAATGGTACAACGTCGACGCCACCTAGGACCCAATATCCTCCTTTTAATCCCACTCAACTCCTACAAGCCCTACAAAGCCAACACCGCCAACACGGCGGGTTCTCGGCAAGATTCTTCCTCACATCCCGCCGAGGTTCATCGCCGCTGACTAGCAACGGTGGCTAGCGCCATGAACTTGCTGTTCTGAGGGTCAACCCAGGAAAGAAGATGAGACGTTCTGGTCCCCACCCAGGCAACTCAATAACAGGCAGAGGCCATGCTCATCGTCCTCTTTTCTCTGATGCTGATGGATCCGATCGCAATTCGGAGTTATCCTACGTCAAGGACTTGGAAAGTCTCAGCCGCTCAATTTTGGCATTGAAAATTATCCAGCTCTCGTTTCCGCAGTCACTGAGGCTTGATTGTATGGACTAACTGAACGCTTCACTTTGACCATCATCGCTCCGGTTGAGGTTAGTTGCTACTCTAGTGACCTCGCATTCACGGTCATATCTAGCTTACTCCTCAATGGAGGTATACCATGGTTTCTTCCCATGCCGCGCTGCTTTTGCATCAAGAAGTCTGATCCCGACCATTCTCGTGTCCTCGTCCATGCTCTGTGACCAGCTATGCACCATTTCTACAGCTCTTCTTCGTAGTTCGTCGGAAGTTGGGACACTCGCAATCTCGAGAAGCTGCTTTGCAAGATCAATCCGCAAGTCGTTGAAAATGTTCCAGCCTTGTGCATTGTCGAAATCTGAAGTATTCAGGCTGCCAAACATTACCGCGATCTTGACCCTGTCATCCGAATTGTACCCAATGCCTCTGACGAATGCGGAGAATTGGCCGTATCGGTCGCCATATGCGCGTTGAGAGGTACAGAGCTCCTGTAGAAGCGCCAGAAGGCCATTGTGAAGCTGCTTGAGATCACCTTCATGAAAGCCTGTATCTGGAGGCAATACTAATGGGAGGCGCATAAACAAAGTGTCCGGGAGCAATCGGGGGGAACGGTCCTGGCTACGCTGCCATTGCTGTGTTCGTAGAGCTTCAACTTGATTGACAAGCTCTTGCAACACAGGTCTGGCGTTCGTGTACCAGATGGCGAAGGCATCCGAATGCCATATAGGAGCATATAGACTTCTGATGAACCCCATCCAATCACCGAAAGACGAGTCTGAACTGCGCAGTATAGTTTCTGCCTGGCGCATCGAGAGCATTTGAAGCTGCTGGATGCTTGGTCCGTCAAGCCTTGCTGTCCATTTATACTTAAGGAGTGGTACTAGCGTCCTGGAGTAGATCTGTTGGGATGTTCTCGGTCCAAACATGGAAAGCCAATGCTTTCCTGCATTTGACTCGCGAAGTTTGCTATCTTCTCGAACGCGTTGCGTGACCTCAAGCATCCTGGGTGAAGGATCGTAGAGTTGTGCCCAGCCCTGCAACAAGATTTCAAACTCTCCCAGAGGAAGACATTCAGGATGATCAAGAGGTCGCAAAAGCATCGGTGCTTTGAAGGGTAGGCTGGGGATCTCGTCGAGTTCCACACCTAGGTATCTGAAAAAGGCTGTCATCCAGGTCTTGTTGCTCTGTATGGAACCGTGCAGAGTCGGGATCAGCAGGCGCGAGAATATTTCATCTCGGAGGTCAACGATTCTGAGCGCAGAGAACACTGCAGCAAGCATTGGTGGCAACGTAGTAGCATCGTTCTCCATGTAGATGTCTGATAGCTCGGAAAGATCAGTCTCCGCTCGTTTCCAATTGTAGGCAGTCATCGGTTTCCGCTCGTTTATGCTTGACATCGCAGGGACAACGTGTTTCTCGAGAGCATCGATGATTTCAGTCCTTATTTCAGAACTTTTAGTCTTTGAAAGAATGTCGATCAGGCTTTCCATTACTGAGACACGGACGTCGAGATGACTCGCTCGGCTCAGCAGGGAGATGAGTATGCGGATTGCGGACTTCTTGTCGATGAACTCGGCTCCTGAGAACAGCTGCGAAAGCATTTTGATGGTGGTTACCTTGATTAAAGGTGTTTGCAACGAGCTTGCATCCTGTTTACGAGTGGCTTGTTCTCTCATCTTTTGCTGCATTCCTTCGGTAAGATCGTGTAGAAATGCCTCGGCGACTTCTCTGGGCAGTGCGTTGAGCAATCCATTTGTTACAAGAGATCGCTGCCAAGAGCTATCCATCGGGCGCTCCAGTACGATTTCCTTGATAAGTTCCAGACCTATCTGAGGCCTGTCTCCCTTGACAAGAATCATCATTAGCTTGAATGCATCCACTGGAGTGCGCTCCTCTTCTCGATCTGCAGCAGCGATAATGCCCTTGATCAACTCTCGCAGAAGTGTATGAGGAACATCACTTGACAGTCGCTCCAAAATGCGCCAGATCGACTCGGTGCGCAGCTCGTTGAGATCCAAGAACTCTCCATCAAGGTATACAGCCGGGAATCTCGGAGCGGACTCGGAAGGATATGGTCGCGGCAGTAGACTCGCAGACGGCTTGTGTTGACCTGCAACATAGAGCATCACAGCGACAATCAACGTCTCCTTCATTGTCACTGGCATGGCTTTGCCATTGAAGCGATTCCAGATCAGAGACGGCTTGTAGGCAGGAAGATGTGTATCATGACGGTATGGACTGGACTTGATGTCATTGGTGTAGTGCGAGTCCTTCTGGAGCATGTCGTCCAGCCTTGTACGCTCCAGCTTGCGGGACTTGACATCATGTTCTGGGTACTTGGGGTCCGGATTCCACTCAGTCTGAAGCTCACCGGCCTCAACTCTGAACAAAGCAGAGATTGGTGGTTGACTCAATTGCTCTTTCCAAGGTCCATGCAGGTCTAGAGCTGAGAGCGAGTCCTGAAATACTGGTGACCAGAACAAGAAGGCCTCAACAGGATCTAATCTGAAAGCTGAGAGCGGTCCCACTGCGTGTTTCCAAGCAACCATCGCTGCTGACGAGCGATCAGAGCTGCTGGCGACAAACACCTCAAGAGCCTTCTTCCAATTCTCTTCGAAAGGTCCAATGGCTTGGTCTATCTCGTCCGACTCCACTTGTACGGACTGGGCATCTTCGGCCCTGACAAAGACGATTTGCTCTGCTCGGGCTCGCAAATACGGAACAGCAGTGTCAGAGTAACCAAGTCCATCTTTGCCAATCTCGGTGGGAATAAGATAGTCAATCGACAGGCCTTTCGGATACAAAGCTGGCAAGGCGGACGCAGCAGGATATTGAGTCGGCCGGTACTCGGTCCACGTTTGGTTGCGCTGTCGGGCAATAGTGTCTATGAAGCGCAGGGCAGCCGGTCGTGGTTTGGTTAGAACGTGTCGTGTGTGAGAGCTGAATTTAGGAATGCTCAATAATGGACCGCCTACGCTGTTGAAGCCCAGATTGGCATATTTCTCGTCTAGACCAATGCGCTCCATCCTTAGGCAAACGGCAATTGTGTCCTGCCAGACAACCTCGAAAACTTGCTCGTCAGAGAGGCTCATCGAATCCTGTAGGTCATTGACTCGCGCCAGCCTCTTTTGAACGACGAGATCCATGAGTTGTGTTGCAGCAGTCCAGTGATACGGTTGGAAGCTTGGTTCAGTCAAAGCCTCACAAGCTGTTTGAAGTAGCTCCTCGCAGATCAAACTCGCTTTGCGAACGGACTCAGAGACTTTGTGTGGTGTAGAGTCCTCAGCTTCGGTCTTCTCTGTGAAACCGCAAAGCAATTCGAGGCTACGCTCACGATGAAGCGAGCTCTCCGAGTAGATGTCAGTCACGGTGATGGGGTCTCTGGTATATCTCCTTGCCCAGAGTAGCGTCTCGCGATATAAGTCCAGAGAGCACGAGGCTGTCGCACAATGCAGAGCATACGATGCCCAGCGAGCTCGGTCTTCCTGCTGTCGAGCTTTGGTGGCCTCTTTCTTGCTTTCCTCCACCACTTCAGAGGCCATTGAGAGCAGATCTGGTTGACCTCGGGACAGCCAGAGCAAGACCAACGTTGTATCGTCGCTGAATCGCTTATCGTATGTCCCCGAACCGTTTTTGAGCACGTCACCGGCTTTGACCTTGATGAGGCGTTGCAACAGTTGTCGCGTCTCGAGGCCTGGTAGAGCAAGGAGCAAGTCAGATGACCATGCGAAATCAAGAGCCTTGAGATCATCTTCAAATTCAACATCAGCCTTGAAGCAAGCCGCGACGCGCATGATGATTCGGAACAGCCTGTATTTCATTGACGAATGCACAGGAGCGACTAGTGCTTCAATCTGTCGAGGACTGATCTTCTGCGTGGTTGGCACCAAGTCGAAAAGCTTCACAAGCTGGTCCTCATATATTTCAGGATGGCGAGACCATCGGCGTATGATCTTCATCGCAACGCTGTTGGTATCAAGCTCCAAGTGCCGCGCCGAAGGCTTGAGATGCGCTGTGAAGTATTTGATAAAACTTTCGACAGCTGCCCCTACAATTTCTGGTTTGCATCGACAACGCCATAGTCGTTGGAAGAGCGGCTTAGACAAGCAAGAGAGGATGCTCTCAGCGTCACTGACTTTGATGAACCTGCGTTCCGAGAGGACACGCAGGACTTCCAAAGAAAAGACAGTATTTTCAGACAATCTCTCGTTTTGGTACGACATCGATTCGTCCGATTTCACCATCAAGAGAGCTTGCAGTGCCGTCCTGTCAACCTCACTCTCCTCATCTCTCAGAGCAGAAAGGGTCCTGCGGCGAATAGAGCTGAGATGCGCATCAGGAAGTTTGCCAAGGCCATCACTGACTGGTGTCGGCGAATTGCTCAAGGTTGAGATAACTGTTTCTTCGGAGCATGCTGGCAGTAGGTTGCGATGATGTGCACCCAATGGTCTTTCCAGAGTCTTGAGTACAGCATTTGGGAATTGTCGAAGCTTCAATTCTCTGTACAGCTCATCGACCAAAGACTGCCTTGTCTCGCGCGCTGTCTTCGAAGTTGCTGTTCTTCCAATTTCGCGGCAAAAGTGTTTAACATTCGCGACGGAGTTCGATGCGAGGAAGTCCACAACACCAGGAGTACCACCGAGCACATTCCATACCTCTTTCACACGTTGGCTGCGAAAGAGCTTGCCGAGCCTGGAGATAGCGCCATGCGTCACAGATTTGGAGACTTGCTGCTGAAGTCCTGCCTTGACAGCTTGACAATCTCCGCCAGCGGTAAGCCAAACCGTGAAGACCCTGGGAGGTATAGATTCCTGTTCAACACCGGCCAAGATCTGACTGGTGATCGCATCCGGGCCTTGCTGGGAGGCAATCTTGCGAAGATACTGCGCAAGCGTGGCCGCTTCGCTGTTCAGAAGGGTAGAGAGGTCCATGATGCGAACTTGAGACTTCGGGTCAAGGCGTCAAGCTCATCTCTTATGCAGTAGTTCTTCTAGTCAAGACTCTCTTAGACTCAATAGACGGTGGCTATATTCAGCTAAAGGCCCTTGGCGGCCTGCAGTACGCTGCGATGGCGTGGACGGAAGCGCCATAGCTGAGGTCGATGTGCTGATCCTTCCAGCTGGGTACTCCACAATGGCGGTGACACATCTTGGAGGGGCAAAGGTGATTGGTGGCCGTCGATAGACATGTCGAAACGAAGTAGGCAGACTGTGACAATTTGCAGGCAGCAGTACACGATTTTGATGATTCAAGATGAAATGAAAGAAGGAATCAAATGATTCACGACGCTTTCGCGTTGTTACGCGGTGACATCCTTGCGTCGGACCTGGCTCGGACCCGAAGTTCACGAGAAGCACAAGAAACAACAAATTACTCCATTCGGACATCCGGCATTAGTGAAAGCGAAGACGAAACAGTCAAAAAGCCTGATGGTCACTTGTGCAGACTCATTCACAGCTCCGACCTTGCAAAATAAGTTGACATTTCATGTTCGCAACATGATCCCCGAGGCCTCTCGATACCACAAGGCCCTGCTAATCATTCTTCATTTGCAACAAGGCCATGGCCGCCCGCAAGCGTTCATTCTCCTCCTTCAATGCGCTTTCAGCTGGTATCAACTTTTGAAACAGTATTATTGCCATGGATAGCTCGGTCTCAAGTACACTGTTCTGCTCTTTGAGTGCTGCCACCTCGCCGTGCAGCTTTCCATTGGCATGGGCTAGGACCTCAGCATAGTCTTGTGCCGCTGTATACGGAACTTTAGTGAGGCGGGAAATTTGTTGCTGTTGCTGTCTGATTATGGTTTCATGATCGCTTGCTTCTTGATTGAGATGTCGGATTGTCTCTTCTTGCTCTTCGAAAGCTTCTTTGGCTGTCGCGAGCTCACGCATCAAGGCTGAATTTGTGTTATTCTGAATAGTAGTGCCTGCTCTGGTTTTAGCAATCTTAGCATCTGGCTGTGATGTTGGTATGTCTGAGGCGGCACGCTTAGCAGGCATCGCAATCGCCGTGAATAGATCGATGAAGAAGCTCTTCCGGCTGGCCAGATAGGTTTGCTGTCTGCAGTGTCAAGCGAAGGAGATGCTGAGATCTTCTACAAACTTGGATCGAGCAAGTCTGAATCCTGAAAATCAATCTGCGCGGAAGTGACCTTCACTTACGTCTTCACTTATGTTTGTGCTCCAGAAACATTCAAGGTAAGGTTTTACGTGAGAGTGCTAGTGGATTCCACAATGATCTGCTGCAAGTCTGAGCTCATGAAGAGACATGTCTCGCGAAGTCTTGTTTGACCAACGGTTCTCACTTCAACGAGACGGACAGCGTTGCACTATGTGAGCGGACACAGCACCTTGTGCAAAGTGCACGGAATGGTTGTACGCCATTGATATAGCTTCGTTGCATTTCGTATACTGCTATTGCCAGCCATATATTTTTTGCCAGAACCTGCGCCTTCAAAGAGGGGCAGTGTCGAGGTGTCCGCCTTTACAAGACAGTATGCGCACTGACTTCTAGCAACGGCCAGCGTCCATCATCTTTCTCGCCATTATTTGCCAGCATACTGCATCCGGCTCTTCTTGTCCTGTCTGCATGCACCAAAGCCGGATCGCGAAATCTGTGAGGTAAAAGGATGATGGCCACTGCAAGCGATTCGAGATATACAGATGTTCGATGTAACGTTGATTCAATACAATCGTCTGGATCAGAGCGGCCGCAGTCGTGTTGGTGGTAGAGATGTGGGATCAAGAGGAACGCGATGCCGGACGGACTTCCTTTGCCAAGCCCTGGCCTGGGATTCCGACCTCAGCTCTTCTTTCACGACAGGTCCATCTTCCGCTTTCACACAATATGGCCTCCACCGTATAGCTCATAGCCATGCGCGTGATGGCCTATACACAGATTATTAGTACATCCACGCTGCCTTCGCAGGTGGGCGCTGTTTCGGTCTCGACATACTCACATCTTCCCGCGGTACGAGCATGAGTGCCAACAGGACAGCGTACATAGTATCGCGCCGGCGCCGATCTTCAAGAACATACCAGCAGCAGTACCCCAGCACTCGACTCAAAGGATCATACCTGTGGGCAGACAAGAGGGAGCTGCAATCCGCTACCGCGCGCGACGATGCCACACTCATCTCTCCGCTACCACCGGCGATCGACCGTAAGCGAAATGTGCCTGGTGTAGGACTCCGCGTGACTGGCATGGCGGATCTCAGCGCTGAATTCGAGCACGTCGGTGGATGCAAGAGCAGACGAGCTGTCCTGGCGGCCATCCAACACGGTGCGCACAAGACCGGCGACTGGTGTAGGTGTCAAGTTGGTTCAATGCTCACTGCGGGCTAACACCGCCACCCTCCACCTTCATCAGACACGCGAGGGTAGAGATCCAACATCCAAGACGTGTCTAGATCTAATGGCGCCGACGATGCTGCCCGCAGCCCGCTTTCATTGTCGACACGCAGAAAGTGCCATCGAAGGTGAGAAGTTGACGAAATAGATGACGAAGCGGCCAGGAGTTGAAGGTAGGTCGCGAAGCGCTCGAGTCTTCAAAAGATCATCTTCACCTGCTGTAGTCTAGTCTCGAAGTAGTAAGACTATTTTTTGCCGAACTTTCTTATGTGGCTCTCCTGCTGCGCGCCAAGAAATAGACGCGATTGATCTACCTAGCTTGAAGCGGAAGCAAGTGAATACTCGCACGGACGCCTTCAACAAGTCGCGCTAGCATCTTGTGCTGCGCTTCAAGAAGAGACCTCCTTCGCAGTCTTCCCTTGCTCTCCCTCCCATCCAGAACTCCACTTGAAACACGACTCGAAAGCCAAGCACTCAACCCAGAACCCCCGACACATCCAACAGCCTCGAGCATCCCACAGCAGTTGAGAACAGGCACCACAGCATACCTCGAAGGATACAGCATCACCTAGAAATTGCTCCTCGACTTCATCCTCCCCCAGAGCGGATCTTTCTCCCATCTTCCACCTCCGCACCTCTGCCGCCTCATAACGATGAAACCATTCAGCCAGAACGAGGCCAATGTTGTCTCGCGCGCCCTTTTAGAGATCGTCGACCGATTGCCAGTCGAGGTGAAGACACGCCATCGCCTCGGCAAGCTTGAGGTGGTTCTAGATGGCAAGGACTGGGAAGCGATCGCCACTCAGCTGTCGGGCCGCGAAGCGATCGATGTCATCCTTCACTACCACGGCACTAGAGCCAAGACGTCTCCATGGCTTTTCAAGGCGCTCAAAATCCCTGAAACCAGCCATGCAGGCACGAAGCGACCTCGCCAAGAGTCGAGTGACGAAAGCAGCGGTCCACCAACGAAGCGCCAGGACATCAAGAAGGCTTCGCCCAAGCGGCGGTGGTTGGAACAGTCCACTGCGCCATCATCGGACGGTAACAGTCCTGCGGGCCGCGGAGAAGTATCTTCGCGAGAGCAAACAGCGTCTGGCTCGACAACGCCTGCAACGCAAGCCTCGAGCGCCAGCTCTCCGGCACGTACCCAAGCCATGGACTCTTCCCAACAGACAGACTCGGCCATCGCCGGTCAACTGCATGGAACCTTCGCCAAGGTGGAATGTGAGAACTCCATCGCTGGCGAGGCCCAGTCCGATGCGAAGCCTGCCGACCTCAATCCAGACGATCTCAGTCGTGAGTCACTTCTGGAAGAACTTAAGGCAACACAAAAGCAGCTGAAGCAGCAGAAGGCGGTGGTACGCAATTTCATGAGGAAGCATTACCCTTCGCGCAAGAAGGCCGAGAAGGAAGCCGCTGATCTGCGCAAGAGCAATGCCAACTTGACCATGTGCATTGAGAACCTCCAGCAGCATGTCAAAGATCAGGATGCTAGCTTCAAAGCACGCTTGACTCGCCGAGAAGAGGAGTCAGATGAGTTGCGAAAGGAGATCGAAGCCGTTAAGAACAAGGCCAATGACGACAAACTCTCAATGCAAGGCACTATCGCGAGACGAGATGAGGCGATTGCTAAGTTGGAGAAGGAGATTGCGGATAACGAGGTTGCGATGAACAAGTCGAAGCGACTGCAAAAGGAGCGTGATGAACTCCGAAACAAGCTTTCTGAAGAAGGCTGGTCTGATGAGGAAATCAACAACCTCAAGAAATCCACGGAGTCGACTTCTGATGCCACATACGGCGGTAATCGCGAGAGTGGCATTCGATTCGATCAAGCTGCTGTCGATAATGCCTGCGAGAAGTACGGCATGAGCATGATCAGCCAAGAGCACAGCACCAATCCCGAGACGCGCAAGAAGTTCCTGAAGAATGCCAAAGCTGTCTTCGCGCACTACGGCAAGCCTGCTCCCGCTGCACTTCGAGGTGATACACCAACCGCACCGAAGCGGTAGACGGCGTGGACTCATGCGCGCACACATACCTCTCTACACCCTCCGATGGCATCGCATCGACTCGCGCACAACACAACACGCCACGCCTAAACTCTCACATACACATCAAGCTGCTGACGGCCTTATGGCTAGAGCATCGCTTGTCAATGTATGTGATCGAGTCAGCACATCTCTCAACATCACACACCACCTTGCGCAAGACACAACACACCAAGCCTGCACTCTCACCTACACATCAAGCGGATCACGGCCTTATGGCTAGAGCATCGCTGGTCAGTCTATGTGATCGAGGCGGCACATCTCTCAACACCACACACTATCTCACGCAAAGCACAACAAACCAAGCCTAGACTCTCACGTATTCACCAGCCTGCTGGCGACTTTATGGCTAGAGCAGACTGCGTGATCGAGTCGGCAATCTCACATCATCACAGCGGAGGGTACACCAAGACAATGGAGGATAGTAGAGGAGAAAAACCAAGCCCGCCATCTTCGTCTCTCTGCATCAAGAACACTGGATCGACTTAGGAGCTCAGATTTGTCCTTTGAGTGGATGGCTGTTAGTTCAGCTCGGAAGCTCGAGGAATGACGACGACTTTCTCGATTTAGTGGTTGAGGATGCTGAAGATAGAAGATTTGTTGCGCGTTGCCGGCAGGGGCTGATGGGAAATGATACTACGATTTGATGGGACATGGACGAATGATGTTCTTATGATGAATGAGGAATGAGTGACGGATTAATGAAGAAGCAATGCATTGGACGGTACGCACTTCTGCGCAGGGATACTGTAGACGAAAATCAAAACGACTTCACGTCCACACATTGATCGTTTAGCAACGTTGTCCCGTCGTAATTTGATCGAACAAAACTTATTCATTCCACTGGCATTGCTTTCAGCTCTGTACAGTTCGCAAAGCTAGCATATACAACGACGACTCTCGAATAGATATCCACCAACGCCTCGCTCACTTGCAGCAGCATACTGCCTGCATGGTACAGAAGTCAACAGAGCAAGACAAGCACACCTACAAAGCCCTTCCTCAACCGGCCAGTCTTCCCGCGGCAGCAGCAGTAGCTTGCTGTGCAGCCATACGTAGCCTATCGTTCTCCATTCTCTCTGCCACAGCACTCACAGCCGGGTTCACCATGGCCATCCCATCATTTTCTCGTTCTTGTGACTTTCCGGCATCAACGCGTCGAAGGAAGTCCCGAACACGACCGACTTCTGTTTGGCCCAAATTTCCGCGTTCGCTCTCGACAGCGGCGACCAAAGCAGGGAGAGATTCTTCAACCTTGTCTTCCGGTACACCTGTACACAGAGCTACGACTTTGCGGTATTGGCTTTCTAGCTGTGTCGAGTTGGCTCTGAGCTCTTCTGCCTTAGACTGAAGCTTGGTATTGGATTGGTTGTATGCATTGACGCGAGCCTTCAGCGTATGTGTCGCGGGTAAAGAACTTGTGACGAGTTGTCGCTGGTGTGCGTCCATTTGTGGGCTGATACCGTCTTTCAAGTCCAGGAGCCAGTCCGGTTCCAGGTCGATTTGCGAAGTTGGCGACTGTGACTTGCGACCCTTCTGCGGTCGCTTGGAGGCAGCCTTTCTCTTCTCGATCTCTCTACGCAGATTGGCAACTTTGGCTTGTCTCTCCGCGCGAAGCTGCACCCTCTCTTTCATTTCCTGCAATTTCTCGAGATCAGACTTTTGCAGCGCGCTCAGTTCTCGGATCTGTTCGTTGAGGTGGTCGATGGCCTCAGTCTTCTTGGCCAAGAGTTCTTTGTGCGAGACAAGATTTTGCGTAAGCAGGGATGTCATAGCTGTAATCTGTGTCAGTGAGTCCGTGATCAGTAACAAGCAGAGAGGTATAATGACTGACATTCAATGATCTCATGGGAGAGGTCCTCCGCCTGACTTGCCGACAGTGCTCCAGCTTCGCCATCTGCATGGTTCGAAGGCATATGTAAGCTGGATGTTGGTCCTCGTTGCGAGCTTCCTAGACCGCCGTTTGGCTGGAAGCGATGGTTCTCGCCTGGTTCGAGGCCAACGCCAAAGTCCTTAGCGCTGACACCTTTGTTGTTAGGTAGAGCAGGGTCGGCATGAATTTCGAGCAGTTGCTGGATGATACTTCGATTGCCTATGCGGGCGACCAGGTTCAACGCCGTGTTGCCAGCCTTGTCGCGAGCGTTGACAATTTGAGACAAGAATCGCACCAGACTGATAGGCCCTCGAGGGAGGCCGACGCCACGTTCAGTGTCCTGACTGGAAATGTCGCCATTGGTCTGTGCTGACGCCTGTGCTACAGCTGCAGCGGCGACACTGGAAGCACCTTGAGACGCGCTCGCGGTTTCTGGCTTGGTTCCGATCCTGACCAAAAATTCCAGTAGCGCTTCTAGGTAATACTTGCTGCTCGCCGCGCGCCCCTTGATTCCTGAGGAGACGGCAATGTGATGCAGAATAGTTCGACCTTGAACATCACGGACGTCAATGAGTGGGCCAAGGACCTCAAGTGTTTCCGGAAAGCATGATTGTTCCCAGCAATTGTTGACAAGCACGGCACTGATGAGTGGTGACTGTCCAGCAGCATTGCCGCGCCATATGCTTGCGCCTTTCTGTATGAGCAGTTTCAAGAGTGGAACCTTAGCTAAAGTTGCTGCCCAATGTAAGGCGTTGTTGGCGGAGGCATCGAGTGGCATGTTGAGATCCTCATTCGACAGATCTGTCAGCGCTCTGTGATTTGCATAGTCTGTTCGACCTTGGTCAGCGAAGAGATCCAGGATGAGGTTCATCTTCTCCTGTTGTTCCTCAGTCGTCGGGCTTGGCAAGGGTGGCAGAGCGATTGGGTCGCCGTGGGCATTTACGGAGTCCTGCATCAGCGCATTGTCGTACACGAAGCTTTCATTCGGCTCTGTGGGAGTTGCAGAGCGCATTGAAGCGTCAAGAGGTATGCTGGGCGGCTCCATTCCGCTACGGCTGTCAGGTCGCATGCGCTTTCTCGGAGGCTCGCCATTGGTCTGTGTGTTGTAGCCGGAGTCAGGCTTGTGATCGCTTTCAGATATCCTGCTCTGCTGGCTGCCGCTCGGCATGTCTTGTGTTGATGCCCTCCTCATATTCGAGGGTCGAGGTGTGCTGCTCGTTCGTGGAGCCGGCGAATTCAATCGTGCAGCCTTGTTCATAGCAGCAAGCGCAACACTGGTAGTCGGCGAGATATTGGAGAAGAAGGTGCCATTCGATCCTGGTATGCCATTGGGTCGCTGGTCCAGGCTTGAGTTGGTGTAGAACTTCTTTCTTTGCGCGGCCATCGCTTGCTCCTTGGTCGGGGTCTCTTGGTGGCCATGGCCCTGCGAACCGTCTGCACTGACATCGTAGTCCAACAGTGGGCTGAGAATGTCTTCGACGCCGTACTGGCGACAGAACTCACGACCTCGGCGGTAGCTGATCCAGGTACCTTGGTACTTGCCGTATCCTCCTTGTACCTTTTCGTGTTCGCCGGTCAAGATCTCCTTCTCGAGGACTTTGGTGCGCTTGCCCTTGTCAACGCCAGCGACTTTCAGTATCTGCGTCGCATTGAGCCAGCCGTCACTACGTCGGCGCATGACTGCGACACCGCCGATCTCCATTTCGTAGACTGATACGCCCGAGTACACAGCCTGGCGCACGCGTTAGTAACATGTCCGAGCGGTCCTATTTTTCACTGCCCACAGTATATATCTGCGGCTTCTCATTGTAGCCTCGCATGTGGTTGTTCATGGCGCCCTCGCCAAAGCTTCGTGCATAGCCGGGATTGCTCACGGGTCCATTGGGAAAACTCTGGGCGTAAGTGGGCTGGGCAGGCTGCGACAAGCTCTGCTGGTGTTGATGCTGGCTGGCGTCGAAGCTCATGTTGTATCCATGGCCACCATACGACGGGAGTCCGCCGGGCTGGCTATTCGATTGCGCAGGAGACTGAGCCATGTGCTGATACGCCTGCTGCTGCTGCGGGGTGGCCGGCATGGTTCGAGATGGAGAGCGCTGTGTCGGCGACCATGCAATGCGTGAGTCTGCAGGCGAGTGCCGAGGGAGTGGAGTGCGAAAGGTATGAGCTGCGACTATTCACTGCGCATCGGGCCAAAGTGAATGCGCACTAATTCTATGTCGTATGTCGGATATGGCAATGGGAACGTGTGCGTCTCGCGTCTCCAACGACGCGGAACGCGAGATCGTGACTGCCAAGACCACGCTAGCGTCGGCTGTTCTCAGAGCTTAACCGGCGACACGGAGAAGAGCATCATGCCTGTGATACTGATGCTTCATGCTACAGTCTGCACCTGCTCGCAGGCCATTACTGCGGCGCTATGGGGTCTCACTGGCTTGGTGCATTACGACACGGACGAAGTCATCGATACGCACGCCTCCAAGTGTAGTTGTGAAGCACAAGGATCACACTCACATAGCTTATGGACGCGACTCGAATCGGGCAGCCAATACTCGCAGCATAGTGCGAGGATTCCTGCGAGAATGCACCTATCTCCCTGACCCAAACGCTCGATTATACATGTCGCAGTATTTTTTATCGCGTTGCAGGAGAGCCTCTTTCACGATATGGAGAGGCCGGGATAAGCCAGAAATTGGCGCACGCGTCGAGCGTCTGCTCAAGCAGGCAAGGCAAATGCGCAATGGTCTTCAAAGAGCAAACGAGGGCGATCGAGCGGCTTTGCTGCGGTGTCTAGAATGGACCTATGGACGGAGAGGGAGACGAAGACACGTGCTTCTGGAGCCACTAATGCCTACTGAAGGACGTCAGGACATAATCCAGTTGATGTCGAAGGATCAAGGTATTGAGCAAGAGAATGACATTGAAAGCGAGGAGGAGAGCATTGACTCGGAGCAAGAAGACATTGAAGCTGGTCACGTAGCGGAAAACGCTGGCGAAATAACCGAGCAGGCTCTGGACCGGGTCGTCAGCACAACCGCAAAACCTCTGCCATCGCTCACTCCTGAGCTACACGCATTGGCAGCTTCTCAGAAGGCTTTAAATCTGCCAAATAGTAAGAAGGCACCGAAGCACTTGCAGCCAGTCATTCCCGAGCTCAACGCTCGATTGCTACCCATGCCTAAGAAGCGTGTCAAGAATTTGACGCATCAGTGGTATGCCAAAGTGTTGGATCGTATCTTGGCACCACTTCCAGTCAGGGAATGGGAGCAGCTGCGCGGCTGGGCTTTAGGAGTTGACATGCCGCGTGTGAAAGAACGCAGGCGAAGCTCTGAAGTTATGGCGAATCGAGGTCATTTTGGTGGCCACACAGCACTGGAAGCAATCGTGGTAAAGGGACAACTAGACCCGAAATACTTTCCTAATGAGAATGCGCATAAGATAACTCCTCGATTCATGCAGAGACTATGGGCGCAGATTTTCTCGGACTGTCCTGTTATGGACTGGGACGACGCGAAGAAGAAGTGGGGGTAAGACAATGCTCAATTTCCTTGATAAGCTACATGACTGAACGCACAGAGTTGTCGTGGCTAACCTCTTGCCAGTGTACGATGGGGCATACAAGAGCTGCAATCGTTAAAGAGGCAGGACTCTTCGCAGGGCAGAGTCACATAACAAGACATCTCTTGAGATGACTTCGAAACGAAGATGTGATGTCGGACTGCAGCCGCGGAAACCGCCCCGCATAATCCCTGCACTTGCACCTCGCGAAGTTCTGCAGGAACGCCTTGACAGCACAGGGCGTTCTCGAAATGTACTCCCCATGCAGAAACTGCTCAAGACTCGACGCCAACGACAGCAATACCTGTGACTGATCAATTTTTCCAAGCTCATTCACAACTATATTACATTCTGTGAAAGCACTTCACAATGGCAAACGCGGAGCAAGTTTCGATCACTTATGCAACGCGAGAAGGTGAAATACCTCCATAATACTAGATGGAAGACTTTACGCTGACTTCTCTCAAGATGTACCCGAGATTCTCGCAATGATCAAAGAGCTCGCCGACTACGAGCACGAATCAGACAAAGTCCTCGCAACCGAAGAGTCCTTGGGCCGCACCCTCACATTTGCACCTTCCGCCTCTCATACGAATCCAGGCTACGCCAAGACTCTCCTACTTCGACTCCCTGCCCAGCTATCAAAGGAGGATCAAGAGAAGGGGTTCAAGGCTGGTGCTGTTGCGGGTATGGCCCTGTTCTTTCACAACTACTCCACCTGGAGATCAAAGCCAGGAATCTACCTCGAAGACCTCTTCGTTCGACCGCAGTACAGGAAGAGAGGCTATGGCAAGCTGTTGATACAGGAGCTGGCAAAAGAAGTTCTGAGGATCGATGGTGGCAGACTGGAGTGGAGCTGCCTGAAGTGGAATACGCCCAGTTTGGACTTTTACAAGAGCTTAGGTGCGATACAGATGGAAGACTGGGTACAGCTCCGAGTTGATGGCGACGCTTTGGAGAAACTTGCTTTCGGCAAAGTGTAGACATTCCATGCAGCGACGGAGTCAAACGACAGTATCCTGGGGTGGCATGATATTACCTAGTATCGAATGCGAGCAAACAAGAAATCAATCAACATGGAGAAGCAGTCCTCGTATTGCACACTGCTTGTGGACTCAATGGCTTCCACCAAATTTCGGACACCAGAAAACGACGCTGCCATCCAGTCTAAACAACTAGAACTTGCTCAGCCTTCAACATCAGTAAAGCTCACTTTCCACTTGATCCATCACCTCATTTCACCTCTTGTCGGCCAGTGAGTTTTCCTGGCGGCTAATTCACACGTAGCATCTCTCTACCATTAGCGACGACATTTGACTGCTGTCCTAGACGTCCTTTGTCAATTCCGAGGAGCGCTCGACGACCATACCTTCACCGACAGCGTGGTGGCGGCCTTATCGAGTACCCACCATCGCTCGAGGTTCCTGCGCTATCTGCGAAAGAAGAGATCAAGGCACCACCGGCGAATGCAAAACCCAAAGGCAAGAAGGCCACGTGTAAAGGCCACGAGTAAGACACAGGTCATCGATATGGACGAAATCTCACCACTGCCACCTGGCGGTAGACAGCTCACTATCGCTCAAGCCCTAAAGCCGCGACAAGACAAGAGAAAGCGACTACTGGAAGAAGAAGACCTCTCGGACGTGTCACCACCACCACCTCGCCCAAGGAGACTGGTGAAGCCGAGCCAATCTCAGCACCGAAGCGAACCATCTCCAGAAGTAGATCTTCTTGAGTCACCACCACAAGTGCCTGGTCGGCGTCGTAGGGGCCGGACGTCCACGGCGCCACAGGACTCGTATTCCCCACCGCCTCCATCATCATCGCCTCCTGCCCCATCACCTCCGCTCGTACCATCGTCGCCTGGCCAAGAACCAAATCACCATAGCGCGTGCTGTGAATTCGAATACAATCCAGATGGCAAGCAGAGATTTGTGAAGGGCTACGACGATGCCCGAGTCGAATCTGAAGATGGTCCATCCATGGCTTGCCTAATCTGCCCAAACCACAATGGCGGCAAGAAAGGTGGTGGCCTCTACAGATGGGACGGCATGAGGGACCATTATAAGCGCTACCACCACGAGATCCTCAGTCAAATCGCATCCGGCACCCCAGAGCACCATTTCTGCCGCAACGAGTCATTTGCCAAAGTTCGAGCAGGCATTGGTCGTGCGATCACGGAAGACGAATTCATGATCTACGTTCGGGTGTACCATGAGAACGAGGCGGACATCCGAGCCGTATTTGCTTGGATGCGTCTCCATCCGGTACCTCTACCTCCAAGCCGCACCCCAGAGCAGATCATGTCAGACAAGGTGGATTACATCTGCTCCAGCCAGGTCTTCCGCTACAAGCTTACCCGACGCCTGTTTGACGATCTTGAGACCTTTTTTCCGGACATGCTATCATGGGAATTTGGCACGGTGCCGACAGAACTAGCAGAACTGACAAAGCCTGAAAACAAGCGGGCAAAGACAAGATGTCTGCCCGTCGCTGCGATCCCAAAGGGAGCGGCTTTGACGAAGGATGGTGAAAGCTCATATCCCTACTCGCAATTCCAGTATGGTTTCGTGATCACCGATGATACTGGCTTCAGAGCGAAGTTAAACCGCGCTAATTGGCTCCGGCTTGCCTGCGGCATGCTTCAACCAAGGCCTTTGCTGGGCTATACCATTCCGACCTTCTTGATGATATCCATACGCTCTACCTAAATATGCTCGCTCCGGACGAGAGTGCTGAAACAGTCCTGCTGTCTCCGATACGGTTCCCTCAGCTGTTCTTCTTTGTGCGGAGTGCCTGTCGTAAAACAACAGACCTGTCACTCTCCTGCGAGGCCAGTCGTGCCAGTCGTGACCTCACCACTCATGGTCCAATGAAACACAGTTCTACCTGCTGTGATCTGAGCTCCTCATATCTTCGAGCCATTCTGCTAGCCTGTACCAGCATCTTCTCATCATGATCGCTTGCGCTTACCAGCCGCAGTCATGACTTCGGGATAGACCCAGAAGTCCACGATCTGCGCACCTGCCGCGTTGCGCTGCGTCACATAATCAGCATAGAACATGCGGAAGGTCCGCTTATTCGCCTGTGCGCGGCCCTTCTCGTTCTTCTGGTATTTGGTTGCCAACATGCCGAAGATGCTGGTTGTGAGTTCCATTAGCTATAATGTACTCGTTCTCGGCACGATATAACACAAGATCCTCGTAGGAATCGGTTATATACTTTGCCAGCTTGTCCTCTAGGAAAGGTCGTAGTACGGCATTATTAAGGATCCTGCTTAGGTTAAAGACTCTAGGGCAGTAGCCCTCGATCTAGTCGTAGACAAGGTATTTAAAGTCTTAACGAAAGACTTGCTATTTCTCGTCGACCGTATAATACGCGAAGGGTATTAGTGCTGGCCGCAGTTGTGCCAGATGGGTCACAACCGGATATATAGGAATGGAGACGATGGGCGAGCGCACGAGAGCGACAAGTTGCTGCAGACGAGTCTTGGATTTCTGCTAATACTTCTCAAAGTCATACTAAACAAAGTCAGCGTGTGTCAGACGACAGAGACTGACATTTGGACGAAGCTTACCTGCGACATGGGATAGACGCTGCCGTTGCGCTTGAACTCTGTGGCTCCGGACACATCGGTGATAGTCTTGTCGATGGTAGCGACAATTTCATCGAGAGCTTGGCGAGATGTGTCGATATAGCGCTGTCCAAGCGCATAATCAGCCGCTTCTGAGCTGGATTACCGGCGGTCTGGAGTTGCAGAAGCTGTCCGTTCGTGACAAGGGTCATGGCCGCGCGACCATGTTGCCGGACGATAGCGCTGGACGGTTGTCGTGACAAAGAAATGTTATGGATGTACAGATCGACTACATGATTTAACGGCTTCGATCAACGATATTCTAGGCCCGAGTGCCCGCCGTGTGCAACTAAAGGAGATAGCGCATCGTTATAAGTGGGCGATCATGGACGGCTGCTCCTCTCCTCTCATGTGCCAGCCCGATAGCTCATGCTCGACTGGCGAGCCCATCTACTCCTCATCTACAGCTTCTGCGGATGACTCAGTGTCGCTCTCGTCCGCATCGCCGGCGATCGGCCTGGTCCCAGCACGAGCTTGGACGGCGTGCGAAGCCAACGTAGGCGGAGTTCGACCAAGCTCGAGAAATCTTCGTTGCAGTCAAGGCATCGCAGCTCCCTCTCGCTTTTCTGGCGCGTACGCTCATTGAGGGGGATATCGTAGATCTTCTTGTCTGCGAAGACGTAGATGCGGCTGGGCGAGAGCTTTGACGGTACAGAGATCTGCTTTCTTTAGGTTGCTATACATGGCGCTGTCTCGCCTACCTCGATTCTATCGATACGTGCAGGGGAAGGAGTGGTCGAGCGTCAAACAGCCAGAGCTGTAGCCTCGCTGTATGTACTACTTCCTGTACATTAGCAAGTATACTTTCGCAAGAAGTGCCTGCGTCGCACCTCACTTGGTCAGCATATTTCTCAACGTCACTGGAAGTGGTCAATGTATACAACGGTGTGTTCAATTCAGATGGAGAGCAAGGTATCATCAATATGGCCTCAGACGAGGCTCTGGCCTTGGAACAAAGTGATGTTCATCAGGAAAAGGGAGGGAAGCGGTTGAGGTGGACTTACCTTCGAGATCGATAGGCTGAGACGATGCTCACTCTGAGGCATGGTGAAGAGACAGTGCTGCTGTTCGCGAGATTGAGCCCTCAGTCGTACGTGCTCGGCTGAAGCGGATCGTGAGCACCTGCATGCTCCTTCGGCATGCCTTTGGGAAGCAAGAAGTCAGCAATTGTTCAAGCATTGGTTTGAGATGGTCCAGGTATGCTTCGAAATTCGTTAGGGTCAGAACGACCTAAAGGTCGGGCATTACTTGCTTGCAAGTTACTCATAGATACGATTGCTCATCATGGATGGTAGGACTGGCGCTTTGCTTCCCAACTTACCTTGGACAAGAGATGGGTAAACATATATGGACGACAGGAGAATCAGCGAGTTAACACGAAAGGCGCTGATTTTATGACTACTCAGTGCGAAACTATTGTTTGCGTTCTGTTTGTATGCTACGTGGCTCCCCTCCGACCTGTTGGTAGCATGCACTATCTGCTGCGCCTATGTGTGAGCCCATATGCTGAGCGGGAGCCTGCATGCCATCACCTCAACGAGCAAGAGTGGTCACATTTTGACATGCGACTTGTCACTTTTTCGGGGAAATCGAGCAGAACTATCTGTCAACGTTGAATGTAGTAGATACATGACTGTCAGACTGCAGAGTAATGAGTTGTGGTCGTTGCCAAGACCCAATTACCCTTTGGGGAAGCGAAGGTAAAGTGAAGCAGTAAGTAGTGTCAAACCGCACATTCCATTAAGCAATATTATAGTACATCAAACTCTTTGCTATCTCTCTCCATAACAATACTCAGACAGCCTCTGGCTCATAAAGAGGGACTCGGGGTCAGCCGTTAATCATTCCCGTCAATCACACTTGACAATATACGAAATTCTCATCTATCCATCGATCTAGAAATCGAGTGCTGTTCTCCTCGCGTTTAGACAGTTGGGATAGCTGGGATTCTAATGGTGCGTGCAGGTATCGTAATAGCAGCTCGAGTCACGTAAGGTGGAATCTAAGGATGAGTTAGCTCAAGATCATTTCCAGTGAGGTGATGAGGGAGACTTGCAGTGATTCCAGGTATGGTAATAGCGGGAATGACCACGGCAGTTGGCAAATTGGTTGGAAGGGTCGTTGGCAGGCCGGTTGGCAGAGTTGTTGGCAAGTTGGTAGGAAGAGTCGTTGGCAGGTTAGTCGGGAGGGTCGTTGGGAGGTTGATTGGAAGAGTAGTTGGCAAGTTCGTTGGCAGAGTAGTTGGCAGGTTTGTTGGAAGGGTCGTTGGCAGGTTTGTTGGCAGGGTTGTTGGCAAGTCAGTCGGGAGTGTAGTTGGCAAGGACGTCGGGAGAGTAGTTGGCAGATCGGTTGGCAGAGTGACGACTTGTGGGTCTGCCACTGGAGCGGCCACAATGGCAGCGGCGAAGAAGGCGACGATGCTGAAGGTCTGCATTTTGATTGATAGAATTTTGGTGATTGACAGGAAGACTGTAATGATGTTGTTGAAGTGGTTGTAGCGAAGGCTGCTTAGGCTGCTGATGCGCTTGTTTGATGCTGTGATGAGGATTGGATTGAGGTGAGAAGATGGAGTCTCTTATACCATTTCTTGACCATATGTTCGATGTATCGATTGTGCGGTCAGGCACAACGTCACCGAGCGGTCCACACGGAGAGTGAGCTGAACCCGCCAGGTAAGACATTCACACGTTGCTGGACGGCATCGCCCGTTCTCATTAAGGCTATGATGAACGTGCATGGCGATCTATCGCAGTCTGGATGATGGCATTGGCCCCATCTGCCAGCCTCATAATCTACGATTCGCACGACATACTCGCATATCATGGCCAACATGCTTGCGGAGAAAGGCCACCGCCGTTGCCTGCAAGACATTTGACGTTGTCAACCATCGGGCGTTAAAGTCCAGCTTAACTCCACAGATCTGGAACCCATCCAGTGCAGGGCTGTCTAGAGCCTCATCTGCATCATCGGACCTATGCTCCGATCGCCTGTTTATGCAATGCATGGCTGACGATCGCAAACAGCTCACAGTTGTCAAAACTACTTCGTGCAGATGCATGGCAATCCTTCCGAGCGCCACGAGCAACTCTCCACTTTGCGCGAGACGTTGACTGGAAGATTGAAGAATCAAGCTTCTGTGGTTGGCACCTTTGTGGAGCATTTCTAGCGTTGATCATCACTTTTCAAGAACATCCCTCATAGCGATCGAGTGGAGCGCTGTTCGAGCTCCGCTCGTATACAGTTGCACTCATCGTAGCTGTTACCTCTTAAGGTTTAGAAGGAGGAAGCCCAAGTGTTGTCATCGTAGGAGATGTTGTAGGAGGCTTCAGAATTACCCCAAAAGGTGTAGATCTGCCATTTTGGCACTTTTCATGTGATCTCGCACAGGCTGTTTAGAGATCATCACCTCAGCGCTAGCTTCTCTAAGCAGAACCTGCTCATTGACTTGGCCGCTACTCGTTCCGAATCGGAGTCTCCACTGCCAGCGCAATCATCGTATCCGTTCTTGAGATACATCGTGCGTTCAGTGGCGTGCTCCACCAGCAAAGTCGCTGCATTGGCGTTACGCGAGGCTCATACGAGACCGTGTCGTGCCAGAAGCAGAGCAGAATGGACGCATACGCGCTTAGCTGTTGGGTCACATACTGCATACCTTTGTAGATCATCGAAGGACAGATCCTTTGAGATTAGACCATGCAAAAAAGCTGCGTCGATCTAGTCAGATCTTCGGAATTATTGCGACAATGCTCAACAGGCATAGCCTAGGCGAACGTGCTTGTTGGTTGCTGTTGAGATCAGCTCGCAAGCCAAGTCCCAGGAGCAATGCTGTACAGAGCCAGCAACGCGTGCCACCGAGACGAGGTAGAGTCGCAAGTTCACAGACAGCTGTCCATCACTGCCATATCCTTAAGCTTGGCAGATCGAGATTTGTCCAAGAGCGTGGGATGCGATCGCACTCATGCTTATCAAGTGGGTTGTTTGCAGAAGGACAGAGAACCACGTTGATCTTGTCCATGAACCAGCGGCCATATCATTCTTATCGCAAAGTCGTAGACTACAGGTCTCGATCTTGCTCTTGCTGTTGTCATATCGCCATGACAGCACTTCCCACCAGGATCGTGGTTCTTCTACTAGACTCGCATCAACTCGGTGTGATGTCGCCTGATTCTCTGTCTCCAGCTCTGTCTATTCGTGTAGTATTTGACGTGTAATTGAATCGGTCGACAATAATGTTGAAGGAGAAAAGACTACTTCCTGCTCAACTGCGGTCTCGAGCAGCCCCTGTACGTGAGATCCCCGGCGTCACGAGGGGGTCAAAGCTTCCCAACATCTCCTTTGCAATCGCGTTGCACAAGTCCTTCGTCCACACAACGTGCTCTTCAACAATTCTACCTGGACAGAATTGTGTGGCGGCCGATGCTGCCAGCAGGGCATTGCAACTGCTTAGCCAACGTGGAGAGTTCGAGGGCGAGGATTATCCCGAGGTGCTGTGCTCTCGGCGTCATGGATGAAGGAACCCGGACACCGTGCCAAGGGTTCTGCGAACGGCTATCTGGACTATCATGATACTTGACTCCCGTATCATCTCTTCTTCTGAGCCTCCGAACCATATAAAATAGAGCGCAATATGACTGAAGTCTGGGACCAATATAAACACCTCCTGGTCGGCTGCTGGAAAACCATTTCCTACGAGATGTTCGAGGTCAGCGGATCAGAACGGAAACTGGTTGCTAAACCGCACGGAGATACTCCTCTAGGTCGTGTATCCATATCTCCACAAGGATGGTTAGCTGCACACCTGGCGAGGCCTGACCGTATGCGCCCGCTTGCATCTGGCATGCCGTGGATGACAGCACCAAATCAGGAGGTAGCACATGTTGCTCGAGGTCTGTCAATGTATTGCGGCTACATGAAGCTGTACAAGAATGAAACAGGCCAGCTGTATTGGCAGACAAGGGTTGAAGTCAGCACTGATCCGAATAGGATGGGAGGGATCGAAGAACGCAAGGTGACGCTTGTGGACGAGGGTGGAAAGACGTTCATGATCCTCGAACCAAAGCAAGATATGTTACTCGAGGTGAGGCATGCATCTGTTGCGTCTTTTCGGTCGAACCTTCGGACCACTGACTGGTTTCAGGATGGGACGAAAACACGAGCAGTCCTCAAATGGGAGAAGTTTAAGTGAGCTCTGACAATCGGTCGCTTCTATACGACTTTTCGTTTTTCTCAGCCCGTGGGACGAGTTCATTCTCGCGAGCACAATTACAGCTGAAGTCTTAATGAAGTATATGAGCCCGGTGATGCTTACACGCCAGGATCAATATCAATGTCTGTCAGACGTCGCCTCGGCACATCAGTA
This sequence comes from Pseudocercospora fuligena, assembly GCA_014298035.1. NCBI lineage: Eukaryota > Fungi > Ascomycota > Dothideomycetes > Mycosphaerellales > Mycosphaerellaceae > Pseudocercospora > Pseudocercospora fuligena. The sequence continues at coordinate 115,068 of JABCIY010000347.1, forward strand.
CAAGCCATCACGTCTCCGGGCCTCTCATCACAAGCATTGAGCAGCACAGCATGTATCATTTCTAAAGATCCGGACACTCACAGTTTCACACTCTCAACAATGTCGATACCTTCGGCTTGGGCCAGGTAGGCATTGACGAAACATCTGTACAGTGACAGCAGGCCGACGAAGTTTCAGCCCATGCATATCGCTACTGCAGGCATCGTGTCAGCTCCTGTCAGGCAACCGAAGAAACTAGAAGAAGAAGCGACCAATTGGCCATTCAGAATGGTGGGAGAACGCCTACGGATCGCCCGTCTATGCCAGCCGGACGCCAAGAGTTATGCGGAGAACGAGTCAGCCTCACCAGCGCTCAGGGCTATACCAAAGAAGGGTTGGAGCTCTACAGCTATGTAAGCTTCCTCGGTCGAGACCCTGCCGCAGTATGTGCTAACTCTGCAAAATGGACGCCAGCTCTCATGATGAACGCGGGCTGAACAAATGTTTGCTGACTCTCTGTAGGAATGTCATAAAAGGCGCAACACCCAAGTGGTTTGTTCTCTTCAAATCATTTCTGCATCGCGTATCTGTACAGAGAAAGCGTTTCATTGGTACCTGCACGTTAAAGACAATCCATTGATATTTAATATCAGCGCAGTAGAAACAGAATGGCGGATCGTAACTACGCTCAAAGCTGGAAAGATTGGGAGGCAGCCTCTGGAGGTCGTGCTGTGCTCCATGGCACGCCAGCAGAGATCAAAGGCATGGTCGATGGACTTGTACAAGCCCTCACGCCAATGATGCCTCCTTTTACTGAGGCTGTCGATGTCAAGGAAGGGGACGTCGATGGAATCAAGTACAGGATCTACACACCTAAGGGCAAGACTGGCCCGCTTCCCACAGCAATCTGGATGCACGGTGGTGGCTTTATGACTGGAGATCTTAACTCCGATCACCTCGTTTGTGGTGTTGTCTCTGAGCACACCAATTCTGCCGTCATCAATGTCGACTATAGACTCACCCCAGAACATCAATGGCCCGTGCAGCTCGAGGACTGCATGAAGGTGTACAAATGGGTAGATCTCCCTGCCCTCAACTTCTGAAAAATGTGATGACTGACCAGCTAATAGGCACATGCCAACGCCTCCTCGTTCGGCGGCGATTCAAACAGGTTCTACACGATCGGTGGCTCCGCAGGCGGCGGGCTCGCTTTTCAAGTCGCAAACCAAGTCGTTCAAGACCCCCAGCTCAAAGACAGCCTCAAAGGTATCGTCGCAATGGTGCCTGTCACTACGCACTGGGCTAGCATTCCGGAGAAGTACAAGTCCAAGCACAAGTCATACGAGGACAACAAGGAAGGCACTCCAATCATTGACATGAAGAGCATGGAAATATTCTTCGAGTAAGCAATTCTTCATTCTCGATCAACGAGCTGTGATTGCTGACACTGAATCTTTTCCAGCCATCTTGGACCAAAAGCTGATCCAAAGGACCCGAACGTCTTCACTATCCTTGCCACCGATCAGCATGCAAAGTATCCGCCCACGTATCTCACCTCTTGCGAGTTCGACCCGCTCCGCGACGACGCATACATCATGGAGGAGGCACTGAAGGAGGCAGGTGTTCCGGTCAAGCATGACCACTACAAGGGCATGCCGCATTATTTCTGGATCATTCCAGCTGTTCCCGAAGGACAGGAGTACGTGGCCAAGCTGCTGCAAGGAATCGCTTGGGTGCTTGCTCAGTCAAAGTAGGCAGTAAGACAGCATTTCGGCATGTAGATGACGAGGTATCGTACAAATGGAGGCTGCTCCGCTCAGCAGAGCGGAAATCCGCATTCCAAAAGACATCCGTCAAGGGTTGACTCAGGGTAAATTTGCCTATTTGGGTATCGACGATGATGTGACATATTGTGTGAGGAGGAGCTGAGACTTTCCGTGTGACAGTATTATGTGGTGAGCTTATTGTTTGCACCTATTGTGCATCGTAGCAAACACTGCAGCACCATACCGTTTCCTTTGCTCTTCTGCATAATCGAAGTAATACAGATGCTATATACAACGTCCGAAGGTCACATGCAGTAGTGTATCTGTAGACCACATGCCGCAGCATTTGGCCTTCGAATGAACGCAGCGGCGCACACGAATGTGAACATGAACACATTGACAGTGACGATATGATATGAAGGAAATCATTGAACAACTGTGAAAGAAATTGACGCTATGTACAGAGATCGCTCAAGCGCAAACACGATAGGAAGAGAGCGAGAACCCGCAGCACCACAGACTAAAAGAAACATATCGTCCTAATCTCACAACTCTCCCTAGCCGGCGCATCCTTCTCAGAAGTCGGATCATCAAAAGCCGTATGACCCACATACTGAGCCTTACTAGTATCAGAATCATAAGTTTTAAGCAAAATACTCTCCGTACCATCCATATCCGGGAAATAATACCACTGATGACGATCCGAATGTCTCATAACATAATTCTCACCAGTGCGATCCCTATACCTGAGATACAACTTAAAGAAATCTTCGGGAGGAGCGGACGCCACATCACACATTGCCAAAGGGTTTTCTTTGACGGGACCAAGAGGTTTCCAGACGTTGATGAAAGCAGTACGACGAGCGAGGAGGTTGTCTGCTTCTTCGGGGAGCAGTTGACGGACGCGGGTAGGGGCGCTTTCGGCTGTGTAATCGCAATGGACGAGGCGGACGGGTGCTCGTTGGGAAGTGTTATTTTCTTGGGTTAATTTTTTGTTTTGGTTTTTGCGGGTTCGGATGGTATGATCGAAAACAAGGACTCTCTTAGCTCCGAGCTCCTTCTTCAAAAATTCGACGACTTCAGGGTAGAATTCATTTCTGACTTTCTCCTCATCTTCCCACGAGTTGTTGTACGAAGGCTGAAAGTCTTTCAATGCGAAGCCATTGACGTCCACATCCCAGTTCTTGCCCCACGCACTTTTCACAGACATCATGTGGGTGTCGTCGCCAGGCTCGTGGATGCCTACGCTTTTTGGGTCTTCATAGAAGTACAATTCCGTAAGCTTATCACCCAGGTCTTTGGTGTAGGCAAATTCTGCACGAACCTCAGATGACTTGTTTGGGAGGAGTGCCTTGTCGACAGCTCCTTGCGTCTTCTGCCAGGCTGGAAGCTTCTCGAGCTCCTTCAACCACTTCTGAATTCCGCTGTACTGCTCGAGTGGAAGCTTGCAAGCCTCGTGCAAGTGCATTGGAGATGCGACTGAAATGTCGACAATAGTTGGCTCTGCACCCGGGAGGATCCACTTGCCAGTCTCTTTAAGGCGAGCGTCTAGGATTGAAGCGGCCTTGTGCCATTTCGGTGCCTCCTTGTCAATGATGGCCTGGTCAGGCTGAGCTCCAAGTAACGGCTTTACTACGTATTCGACCAGGTACACGTAGTTCGTCTGGAACCAAACTGATGCTTCCCAGAGAAGCCAGCGATTCGCATCAGCGCGAAGCTTGAGGTCTGTAGGATATGCGGAGCTGCTCTTCGCAACATCAGCACCATACATGAGGATTGCATTGGACTCCGTGAGCGTCAAGTCGCCATCGGTCGCAGCAGGTACAGTAGCATGCGGGTTGATTTTCATGAACGACTCGCTTTTCTGCTCGCCCTTGAAGTAATCGATATGGTTAAATTCATATTGCAATCCTATGAGATCCAGTCCAGCGAGCACCTTTCGCGAATTGACGGTGCAGGGATCTAGGTAAACTTGGAGAACCATGGTTGCTGAATGCTGTGAACGCGAATACTTGAAAACAGTCTCTCTTTAGCCCTCTAGAGGATCGAGCAGTATATATCTTGCTCGTGGTGGCTCAAGTACGTTCTTGATCCAGACCTGTTGCTTTTGTGCTACCCCGCCTTCACGCATGAAGACCCCACGGTGTAGTGTTCTCCATGATTCCGGTCAAGAGCCACCGAGAGATCGACGCTCCTATTTGAGGCTGTCGTCGCAACTCAGGACTACCAATGGCGAGCTTAGGTCGGCGTCTAAGTTCAGAGCTGTCAGTGTACATGTGCAACGGCAAAACGTCATCCTGTACGTTGTTGTTGTTGTTGTATCTTGAAGTCTCACTCGAGTGAGGGAGCACACAGTCGAGCTTCATGCACTAAACACTGCCACGTGAAGCCTGTGATACAATGATACCTGCTCACCAGTCTACAGTTCTTCGCGAGAAGACTGAGTCGGGCATTTTCATAGAGAGGAGGTCTGGAGCAATTACCTGTACCTGACCTTCTGCTCACACCGGATATGCACGACTGCAGAGCCAAAACTCGCTAGTCGAATTCGCTTGATCGCCCCGATGTATGCTGTGCCGCCCTCGTTCCGCCCTGCTGAATCTGGATGGCCATCGACAAACCTGCCCATCCCATGCTGCAGACAGTTTTGACGGGTGACGGGCAATCAGCTGAGAGAGCTGGCCGGACCTTGATGGTTGAAGAGTGCCAGTGGCCAACGCACAGTCTGGACATCCATCAGTTCCTTGCTCAAAACTTGTGTATCTGCTTCCTGGAGATCCCGAGTTGTCCAAGGACACCGCCGTTACCAGCAATCGCATTCTCCATTGTTGGCGGTCCACAGAGGAAGACCTTTGTGCCTTTGGCATCTCCAAAGCTGCCCTTCTCGCAACGAGCGATGGCTTCTTGAAGCACACTCTGGTTGATGTATCCTTTTTTATATTTCTGCTCGTCTCCGAGGCTAGGCGCCTCGGGTTTTCCCTCCGGCCCAGAAACGCAGTAGTTCACCTGCAATCTTGCCGGATATTGCTTTTCCAGCTGTTCGAGCTCTTCCTTGAGCACTAAATCTCTTGTGCCGTTGACGCCCCAAAGGAGCTGAATTCGCGTCTGGTCGTCGGATCCGCTTAGCACTCCTTTTGCGAGACTATATATTGGGGTAATCCCAGCACCGCCGGCCACGAAGAGCAAGTCTCTCGGCGTCTGCGAGGGAGTATATGAGTAGCCTGGTATAGGCCCACGAATCCGTAGGACCTGGCCGGGGGACAGCGAATGCAGATGTGAGGAGGCTCGCCCATTTGGGTATTGCTTGACGAGCAGCTGGAGAGCGCCGCGTTCCTCCGGGTCTGAGATTGGCGTATACGGTCGAAGGACTGGAAACCACTTTCCGGTTGGCGTGTGCTGCGTCAGTACAGCCGCTGAGTCGTGCTTGTCAGCCAAAGCTCCACCAATAACGATTGCGTGTCCTTACATCCAGCCGGCACGCCAGAAATCTCTCCATCACCTCCAGGCAATGAGAATGTAATTTTCTTCGTATCATGGTTTATTTGCTCGCTCTTGAGCACCTTCAGCTCCTGGCTGAAGAGCATAGTCTTGGGAAAGGCAAGCGTTTTCGTGGGTGCATTTTGTGCTGAGTCGAGTAGAAGAGGACGCCGTTGTGTTGATAAGTATAATGCTCCTGCAGAGCCTACAAGTGCTGCTCCAGTGAGATATGGGAGAGCTCGAGAGCTTCGAGAGAACAATGACGCCATGATGTTTTGTTGACGCGTCTTCCGCGACATACTCTGTTCGGATCTTCTGATCTGTCTTGTCAACTTGGAACGTTCTGACTGTGCTTCTGTGATATCAATTAAATAAGTGCAGCTTGAGCTAAAAGAGAGAGGAAGAGTCGAAGGATAACTTGAGAAGGACCGTGTGCATATATGTCCCGAGATGGCGCAGCTCAAGCTGAGGCTGAATCAGGTCCACCATTTTCATTAACCAGACCAGCGGACCTTCGAAGGGTCAGACATCGATCATGGTGGACAGACATGGCCAGAGCGGCTACAGTCTGATCTTGTGATAGTAACTGTATCGGAAGTGCTGCCTTCCTTTCCGACCAGTTGAGAGAACCAGAGCTTCACGATATCAACAGAGATCGGACTTTCGGTGACAATGAGCTACATTTAGAATTAAGCTTTTGAAGCCTGAGGTTTCTGCAGGGATATGAGTTCCGACCGCGCCGATCTGGCTCGCGACTTCTTCCCTCTCTTTGCTGGAATGTATATACCTTCGGCGAGCTGATCAACTATATTGAATACTAGGGCAACGACCGCGATATGCTTGAACAATCTTCAGACACCTGAGCGGCTCCGCCTCAAATTGCAATGCGAAGTATGATGGCGAACTTGAGCTGATGTGGCAGCTCCAGCACATCACAAGTGGGAACTAAAGAGCGCAAATAAATTATCTTCCTATTGATATCATGGCGGTGTCGTTCATTCCTCGAGCTTCTTCAGCTATCAACGCCACGCGTCCAGGCGCTGTACAGCAGGTTCACCTGGAGGCCCAACGAGGATGTGGCCGGAACTTTTTTGTCGACATTTCCATACTGTCATATATGCGAGAGACGATCCGTCACGGCTCTGTGCTTGTAGTGGAGCTTTCGTGAAATAAGAGCACAATCATGGGTGCAACACGATATATCCGAGGACTGGCGTATAGCATGGATCGTGCGAGTGTACATACACAAGTCTACGACCAAAGGAGCCAAGAAGTAAATCCCCGCAAGGAAAGCGATTCGCTGGTATTATTCGAGAGTCGTGTCTTGGGCTGAGTGTACTTCACATATGAAAGATCTCTCGTACGATGTACCTTGGACGCAGCCTTGCCATTCATGCCAAGCTCCAAATCATGGCTCATAGTTAAGCTTATGAGCATGTCCTCAGGAGTGCATCCTCGAGTCAAAGCCTTATCGTAACTCATCACCATCTATCGCTTACGAGCCAGGCAACGGAGAGAAGCAGGAAAAACATTTTGCGCCCCTTTCAACATTCCTTACTCACATCTTGCAGCAACACATATCCAAGACCAAGACCAGAGAGACCGCGATCACAGTAAAATTGACCGTCAAAATGTCAGCGATGGCGACGGCTCTTTTCGGCTCACCGCTAGCCCTCCAGATCTACCTGATCGCTCATGCTCGGAAAAGCGATATCAAAATCTCGAATTTTGGCTGGCCAGTCGCATCATTATCGTCCAACATACAACAATCCCCCTCAGAGCAAGAATCAGCGAAGCCGAGCGAGCATGCTGCTTTTACAGCCAACAGAAACAATTTTGAGCCTCGCAGTCCTGACCTACTAGTGATGCCGCGAGCCGGCAAGGCCACGTCTGTCTCATACACGGCCGTTGGAAGAGGGCTATATCGAAGAGAAGTCTCAGCTCTCGAAGAAGCCCCAGAAAGTCAGCGAGCAACCAAAAGCGACGAGCAAGGAGTTCCAGAGGCCATAGAGTCATCTGGTGAATCGAACCCAACGCAAAATCCATTCATGGGAAGAAAGCTTGAAGAAATTCGTTCAGAACCAAATCGATACGCACTTTCTGCAGCAACGGCTTCAGCAATATCTCAGAGTCGTAACGATCCTTTTCGGAAGACTTCCCACGTTTTGCCAGAAGACCCGATGTACGCTCGATCAAAGAATCGTTCGCCCAAAAGTTCTGGTCTCTTGGCTGGGCAGGCTTGCCACGCGAGAAACATGGGACCATCGGTTGGGGAACAAAAGGACAGTGCGGCTTTCATGTTTGAGCGCAAAGTGGAACATGTGAAGAGAATAAACCAGGCGAGAGGGCCTGATCAAGCTGCTTGTTCACAGAAGGGATTGCTAAGTGAAGTTGAGAGGAGAGCGAGGAGATCTGGTGAGAAGTGGTTCCGCCTTCATTTCATGCTTCGATAGAATCTTCGAACTCAACAGTGATGCTCCCACTTGCTCAACATAGAAACCAAAGTTCTAGCCCAGAAAGTCAATCATCCCGAAAGCATTGTACGAACGTTTCCATCGAACATTTCCTCCCTGCACAAAAAGTCCCAAACACCTGCAATGCGCGGTGTGATTCTGATCACTAGCGGACCCCACGACACCACCGCTAACTCCATCAAGTGCATGGACACGATAGCACAATGCAGCTTCGCAAGCCTCAATACCACAATATCTGCTGGACCAATCTTGGGCAAATCTCGGAGCTCGAACGGCGGGAAAGGATCTTGCGCGGTTCGATGAGTAATGTCGTAGAAGTACGTCAACCGTAGCCCTTCTGCTCGATTTTGGAAGAAAGGATCTGGAAAGTGGTTCCTTTGTAGAAAGTCTTGTGCTTCCGGTTCGGTCCATTCGAAGTCCACAATGAAGAAAGCACAGGATCCTGGCGTTCTCGGAGAGACAGAGGGTAATATAAGGCCCCTGCGTGACGATGCATAGTGGCGGTTTTGATGTATGCAGACCTCGGCTCGCCAGTCTCGCGGCCGAAATCTTTTGGTTCTATTGTCTGCGGAAGCTGATGCCATAACCGATGGGCGCTGATACTTGACTGATGGTATACAGGCGAGTCCGATGTCGATATTATGGGGTGGTGTAGCTGTTGCTGGAGCGGCGAGGTCGTGACGAATTGCTCTTGACATTTGCACCTTGAGGCAATGATCACTCAGTTCTGACTTGCTCAATGTCAGGCTATTCGTGTTGGTCGAGAAGGTTCGAATCATCGTCATCGTCGAGCTTTCCCTTCCTGTTCAGTGCGACGTGCACCCACCAAAGATATAGCCCAGTGAAGAAACCACCTCCGACGATATTGCCAAGTGTGACCGGGAGCATGCACTTCCAAAAGAAGCCACCGATACTGAGCGGAGCACCAAGTATCATCCCTGCGCTGCAAATATACATGTACTCCACAGTATGAGGCCATCTAGCTGTCGCCGAGATCATGAAAGGAAAATGCAAGCATAGGGCCTTCGAAATTCCATCCTTGTTTTGCGTTCCTAGGAACATGGCAATGGTGACGAGCCATCCACAGCCGATTGAGCGTACGAAGACGGTGTGCCAAGAAATGTCGACAATGTCATCAGTCACCTGCCGCACGATTGCAGAATGCCAAGGATTGTCCTCAAGCACGTCCGTGGCTTTGGTAAACAATGTGCTGAACAGCAAGGCGCCCAGGAGGTTGCCGATCCAAGAGGCCAGTGCGCCACGAACATATTGCATAGGTTTACCTTTGCGCTCAAGCATCGCCATGGCGTACCACATCGGGTAGCCGGTAAAGAGCTCTGCGCCAACGAAGTAGACCATTACAAGGCCCCATGGGAAGGCCATTCCTTGCATGAGCCGCTGGATTCCTGGATTGTTATCGCCTTGAATTCCAGCAAATCCAGACCCGAGCACGATCGAGAAGAGACTTCCAGAGGAGACGAGAAGTGCGCCATAGATGTTTTGAATAAAGGTCACGGTGATAGGTTCTCTGAGGTGATGGAGACCTGTCTGGAGAACTGCTTCGGATGCCTCGTGTGGCGGCAATGCACCAGAGGATGAAGGCATGTTTGCTGAGCTCGTCGAATTGTTGTTTTACAGCAGTGACAATACTGGTAAGAGGATGAAGTCTCGAAATCGAAAGTCAATGCCGTTAATGCCTCCACTTCTTGGAGATCTCGTGATGTTCGGCTAGCCCGTCAAGATGACGTTGTGATACAGCCAATTCCAGGTACGCGGCACCTGGTAGCTTTAACAGTCGCAGAACACACGGGCAGTCTTGTCAAGGTCATAAGCTTGATCTGAGAGTTCTTCGGATACTGGTCGATTTCAAAGTAATGGCTGCTAATGTTTGCGGACTGCAACCAGACTCAATATAACGAACTGTAATTCCATCAGCAAGCTAAAAGTATGTCTGCGTGTTCAGAGGTAGGCCTCACTATGAGCAACAGGCCGCTTAACAACAACACCATATTCCCAGGAGGCTTGGATATTCCGTGGTGGGCAATTCTGCCTTGCTGCCGCGAACACCTGAAAGCACCCACTAGGATTATGACCATGGCAAAGCATTGCGCTGTCGGCCCAAGAGCATGACCTAGTCTCCACACAGCAGGCGACAGATCTAGAGACTCTCTCGTAAGCTTAAACAATTGAGCGATTGTAACTCCAATTTGCGCGAAGGCACTTGCTGTGCGAACGTAGGCTAGGAAAGTCCTTTCGAGGGCAAAATGGTCTCGACATTGTGCTTCGGGGACTTCTGGAGCGATGTGCAGACTCCACCATTGGCGAACGATGCTGAAATGGCCTGCCGTCTTATCTCGTTTGTCGTTTGTTGAGCTATTCGTTGGCAGAGATGGCTCCTTTGACAGCGTGTCGAGTTCATGATGACTGTCATTTTGGTGAGCATTTCTGACTTTCGCTCGCGCTGGAAAGCGCGAATGAAGATGACGACGCATCTTCTTTCGACATTCTACGTTCAAAGAGCATCATGAAGACTTGTAGGCCGTCCTGTCGATATGTCGATTGACAGTGATAAGAATGTTGTGAAGATACGCGACAGTATCGCGCAAAAATGGGCCAAGCAAAGTTTTGATGACCAGCCGGTCAAATAATTAGTTAAAGAGCACTTCGAAGGCGCCGCGTCCTTGATCTTCGCGACTTCACATTGTCGCGTGTGAGAGTTGTCAGATCTGTGCGGACAACAGCTATGGACATACGCTGAAGAAAGCTTCACGCGCCACAGATGGCCTCGATACAATCCTCCCGCGCCTCCAGCATCCTGTCGACCACGCGACGCAGCAGCGAGCAGCATCTCCGTCCCGAGGATGCATTCTACCACTCCCCGCCGCGCAAAGGCTCCATCGGACGCAGCGATACTGTAACTGCTCGCAACTCCACTTCGCGGACCAGAAGTAGCCGTGAGAAGCGTAGAGGAAGGAGTAGCTCCCGCCGACGAGCGCAGCAGACGCCGAAAGGACTGAACGGCAATGGGCAGTGGAAGAAACTCCTGTGGATTAAATCGCCATATCCAGATAACTATACCGATGAGGAGACCTTCCTGTCGCACTTGCAGAGAAATCCAAGGTTAAGACCTTATGAGTTTTGGCCCTTAGTCGCGGACAGCACGATCATCGTGCAACATGTATGCTCGGTGGTAATATTCGTGGCTTGCTTCGTTGGCATCTTTCAGGATCGAATCAAGCCGGAGAGCGTCGTTGGCTGGGCAAGCGGATGCACGGTAGCTGGATGGGTCTTCAGAGATTGGTGGCAGAGTCAAGGCAATGATGGTGATGCGACAGACGAGGATGGCAGTACCGAAGGACTACCAATGGACGAGGCAGCAGCGGATGACAACACATCTTCAGGAGGCAGCGCGACAGCTGATCTGAGTGCAGACTTTGGCATGCCGTTCAAAGAACCAACTACGACACTCTCACCCACCTCGACTACTGCTCAAAGCCGCGCTCATTCTCGTGAGCCGTCTACAGCGTCTACAGTAGCTTCGCCAACAGTTTCTTCCCAAAACGACTCGCCAACTACGATCCCACCTAATTTGCCCTCTTTCTTGCCGCCTTACAACCCGTCATCTACTAAGTCGATTTATCTCTCCCCACGAATGCAAGAACGATTGACCACAGCCAAATCAGCAGTCCTGATTTACTGCTCATTGCTCGGCCTTTCACCAATCCTGAAGTCTCTTACACTCTCGACTTCGTCAGACTCAATCTGGGCCTTGTCCTCCTGGCTGCTGATTCTCAACATCTTCACATTCGATTACGGCGCCGGACCATCTGCGAAATTCCCCGCCTCCCTGTCTACGAACGCGGCCTTGATGGCCAGTACGGTCCTTGCATCTCGGCTACCATCAACGACTCATGTCTTCAGCTTGACACTCTTCAGTATTGAAGTATTCGGTCTCTTTCCAGTCTTCAGAAGACATTTGAGACATTATAGCTGGACTGGGCACGTCTATCTGACAATACTACTCGTGCTCGTGGCAAGTGGTGGTTTGAGCATGTGTATCAGTGGAGGTGGCTGGGGCTATGCTGTGCTCGGGGTTGTGCTGGGTGGCATTGTGACTTGCTTGAGTATGGGCATGACGAGCTGGTGGTTGATAGGCTTGCAGAGGTACAAAAATGAGATTCACGGCCCTTGGGATCCTGCCAGGCCTGTCATCAGGAGGCAGTGGCAGTGAAAAAGCACTCACAGGCATGGAAACGAATATATACAGCCGAACTCGATGTCGCTAGCCTTCACCGCTCGAGAGAACGGAGACTGATCAAAGTGCACACATGTGAGCTGCCGTACCCTTAGGATGTTACATGCTCACTCTACTGAAGGATCTCGAGCAGGAAGACTCTTGTCAAAGGCCTGGATCTCTCCTTGCGACCTTGAACACCGAATCAGAATTGAGTCGGCGCGAGAGATGAAACGCGAGCGTGAGGGAGTGCTTCTCGGGCACGCAAAGATGCTCTGACAAGTCATATGCTTAGTGATTGCTGCAGATGACACAGCATGCCGTAGCGAACTCTTCGCAGAGGAGAGGGAGTCTCCAAGATGTTGAGGCGATACGCCTCGTACATTAAGAGCGAGCACCTGCTGAATGTGTTCACGGTGGGATCTTACCGGATTCTGGAGCGAGCAAGCGGTATGTGCTTCTCGAACTGTCGATCGTCAACCAAGTTACAGCCACGAGCCGGAGTACGTGGCACTACAGCAGAACCAGACTACCCTTTCCCCGCATGCTTCCGCAATGGCTAGCGAGTACTATGTGCTTCACGGCTCATCAATCGTCTTCTAGGTAACAGCAATAACCTGGCCCGCCCGTGTACTTCCCGGAAGGCTTAGACGCGGGCTTAATGTACAGGCCTCGGTCATTACTTCCTCCCGCGCTTCTCGATGGTCGCACGGTCCAGAAGGTCGGGAGAGCCAAACGAGCTGCGTGGTCACGCGATCAGGAAGTAAAGTCATAGCGCCATAGGCACTGAAAAAAGTTGATGAGGAGGCCTGCAGGATCATCTTCTACACGCGCCTCTCAACATGAGCGGTAAGTAAGAAGCCACCAAAGTGACCTGAATCGCTCAGTCGCGCTATCGAAATTGAGCGAGACCACACCAGAGGCACGGGGATGGATATCACGCGAAGGTCGGCACGACTACTTCCACGCGCGCCTCTGTGCGCGAGTCTGGTCGAAGAGGTCAGTGGAACGACATGAACCGCATACTCCCGCTGCTAGAACAGAACGAGTCGCGCCACGTTGGGTCAGAGAAGGTGAAGACTGTCAGCGTGCAGGAAAGAAGACGACCACTTCCATTGGCGTCTCTCAGAGCGAGCTTGGCATAAGAGTCTTGAAGAGCGACACGAAGCGCCTGGTCTCGCTGCTGGTCTAGAGCGACTTGCGCCATAGTAGCTCCAAGAAGCTGAAAATGCTTAAGTCCATGAAAGAACATAATCGCTTTGGTGCATGCTTCGCACCACGAGGGGATTGAACAGGCTCCCAGCGGACGTGGAACGCATACTCTCACTACTGAGACGGAGCGAATGTACGGTATGTGAGCTTTCGGCGGCTCACGAATGTCGAAGTTGGAAACAGAAGAGATCTAGTACGGCCAATGCTTCGCTCCACAAGCCTTGTCACGAAGATCAGGTCCGTGAAGTGAGACGCATAGTCTCATAATTGAGGCCGAGCGAGGATAAGCTATGTAGCCTTGCAGAGGTTCACCATTGTCTAAGATGCGGACTAGAGTGGTACCACATAGACAAGTGCTTCGGAAACCGACTCAAACTCTAGAGGCCCTGGAAAGGAGGCGGACTGCGTTGTCTTAGCTACTACACGAAAGCGAGCATACGCCTTGTGAACCTCTCAGAGGCTCACAAACTAGACAAGAGTGCCACATTTGGCGATTACCTTCGCATCGCTTCGAGCCACGGATCCAGTCCAACAGGCAAGCAAAAAGAGACAGGGACCGCGATACCGTTGTTGAGTCAGAGCCAAAGCGTTTCACCTGTATTCTTGAAGGCTTGAAAGGGGCCAAATGTGAGAGAAGAGGCAGTCACTTTGCATTGCTTCCTCCACAAGTCTAATGCAACAGGCCATCAAATTAAGACCGAGAGCGGACTCCCATTATTTAGAGAGAGCGGGAGCACGAGAAGTAAGTTCTCAAACGCTCACAACCGCCCAAAATACGAGTCAAAAGATACTTGCTTTGGCGTCGCTTCCGACTCCGAGCCTATTCCTCAAGCGCGACAAAGTGAGATGACAAGCATAGTGACTATCATCGAGAGAGAGTCAGTATGCCATACGAGCTCGTAGAAGCTCCAAAACGACCAAGTCATCAATTTCGAGGCAGCTATTTAAGCGTCCCTTCCGACAGCGAGCCAGGGTCCACAGGCCAGCAAAAGGAGGCGGGAGGCGTAGCCGCTATTATCGAGATGGAGACACGCTTGGGAACGGCCATAATGTGGAGTCCTCGGCGGTGACTTGAGCGTTGCTTCCAAGACACGATCCCGGCTCAGCAGGGTAGCAAAGGGAGGCGAAAGGCGGAGTCCCTATCATCGAGATAGGGCCACGCTTCAAAACAGGCAAGATGTGCAGTGTAAGACGGTCATTTTGGCTTTGACCCTCAAAGGCGAGCGCGAATTACAGGGTCAGCAAAGGGAGGGGGAAGGCATAGCGACTGTCATCGAAACAGAGTCACGCTCAGGTACAGCCCAAGTGTGGAGTATCAGTCGATCACTTGACCGTTCCTTTCCAACGACGAGCTCGAATTAAGAGGCCAGTGAAATGAGACCAAGGGCGTGGCCTCAATATTGCCAGCGAGCGAGACCACAAGATTGAGCGAGCTATGAGAGACTGGCCACTCGCCTGAGCGCTGCTTCTCACTACAAGTCTACTCGATCAGGGCACCAAAAGGCAACGAAAGGCGCGATCTCGCGTCGAGGGGAAAGCGAACATGCTGCACGTGAGGCCTGCGACAACCACTTAAGCGTTGTTTCCGATGATGAATTCAACTCAAGACACCAGCAAAGGGACACCGAATGCGTCATGCCGCTCTCGAAGCAGAGCAAGACTAGAGGATTGCTTCAATTGTGGGAAAATAGCTACTCACTTCAGCGTTGCTTCTCACGACAAGTCCGGCCTAGTAGGGCACCAAAGGGCAGCGAATGGCGCGATCCCGCCAATATGAGAGAGCGAAGACGGTATTTGAGCCTCTAATGCTTTCAAAAAGGGACCATCTCCGACAATGAGCATGAAGCAATAGGCCAACAAAGAGAGATCGAGCGCGTGATGCCACTCTTGAGACAGAACGACACCATGCTGTGCGACAAATTTGACCACATTGTGAAGCCATAACTGGCCACTCCAACGCCGTTTCCTACAATGCGCAATGTCTAATAGACCTGCAAGAAGAGACCAAAAGCTTAGTACCGCTCTTGAGACAGAATGGAACTACGTCCCGTGACAAAATAGAAGATTTTGTAAGGCGGCGAGTGGGCACTGCAATGCTGCTTCCTACAACACGCCGGCTCGAAATGGCCTTCGAAGAGAGACAAAATGCGCGGAGCCACCCTTGGGATAGAGCGAGACTACGCTTCGCAACCGAATTGACAATAGTGTGAGGCCACGAACCACTACTCCGATGCTGCCTTTTATATCGAAGCGCATCTATCATTCCTGCAAAAGAAAGCGGGAGGCATAGTCACGTCGTGCAGAGGGAGCGAGGCCTCGCTATACGCCTGATTTGACAACATTGTAAAGACAAAAATGATCACTTCAATGCTGCCTTCCCTATTGAATCATGTCCGAAAGGTTTGTAAAGGGAAGCGGCGGGCATAGTCCCGTCAACTAGAGAGAGCGAGACTACGCTAAACGCTTTGGAACAGCAATATGTGAGGCCGTAAATGCCTACTCCAATGCTGTTTCTTGTACTGAGTCGGTTTAAAAAGACCTGTGCAGGGACGCGGAAGGCATAGTCATGTTAGTCCGAGAGAGCGAGACTACGCTAGACGCTCGCAAACAGGAAAGAGGTGAAACAGAAGAGCATCATTCAACTGTTACTTCCTGCTTTGATCTATGCCTAAGAGGCGTGCAAAGGGAGGCGACAGCCATAGTCATAGCAGTCAGTGAGAAGGAGACCACCCAAAACGCTTAAAAATGGCCGAAATATGGAGCAGGAGAGGATCACTCCAGCATTGCTTCCGCGTGCACTCTAGCCTAAAATGCCTGCAAAGGGAGATCAAAGGCATGGTTATGCCGTTTTCATGGAGCGAGACCTCGTCAAACGCTTGCAAACGGGCAGAATGTGAAGATAGCAAACGACCACCTTAGCATTGCTTCTCATTTCCTTTTCAGGTCAGACGGGTACAGCACTCCACCCCAGAGCGCGCTCATACCACAAGAAGGAGAGCTGGAAATTTCCAAGTACTTAATAACAGGCGAAATGTGAGAGAGGAGAAGACCACTTTGACACGCTTCACGATTTCATTCTAGCCCAAAAGGGCACAGAACTCCATCCAAGGGCAAGCTCCTACTATGAGCTGAAGAGCGGAGAGCTTTGAAGCGCTCGAAAACGAACAAAGGTGAGACAGGAGACGATCACTGCAGCATTGCTTTCTGAACTTTATCCTAGACCAAAAGGGCACAGAACTCCAATCCAGAGCGAGCTCACACTACAAACGGCCGAGCTACACGCTTCTGAGCGTTCAAAAACGGACGAGAGGTGAGACAGGAGAGTGTCACTCAGCATTGCTTCCGTATTCCATACCAGCCTAAAAGCGCACAGCACTCCATCGCACGGCGAGAACACGCTACAAGTAGGAGAGCTGAAAGCTCCAAAACGCTCGAAATTGGACAAGAGGTGAAACAGGAGACGATCACTTCAGCAGCGCTTCCATCTTAAGATTAGCCCAAAAGGGCACGGTATCCTATCTCAGAGCGCCCATACAATGCATGCAGGAGAGCTAAAAGCTCTCAAGTGAGCTCACTTGGCTCCATCAACTCCATTTCCGCACACTCCACTCCAACGCAGCAAATTCCATCGAGTTCCCTCATTCCCCATTCCTACTCTGAGTCGCGGGGCTGCGGCTTGGCACGAGCGCACAGAATTCGGGAAAATATGAAGTTCAAGACTTCATCTTGGACTGCCGGGAAGACCACCTCCAGCGCAGCTGTGGCGTTCGAGCCGACGGAGACGGACGGGCAGGACACCGGCTTTTCCTCGGCCGGGCGCTCGCCAGGCTGCTCCTTCGTGAGCCACTCCGAATCATCATCGGCCGCTGGAGCTACTGGGGTGGGAGTCGGTGGCAGAGTCCATGCAGATGACGTGGAGTCGAGAGGCACACCACCATCGCTGTCGCTTGCGGAGTCCTCGAGAGCGCTATCGTGGCCGAGAGAAGCCTTCGCCAACTGCTCCGCAAGCTCCTCCTCCTGCTTCTTCTTCTTGTCGACTGGAAACGCAACATATTCGCCCTTCGGAACACTGTCAGAGGTGACCCAAGATCGACCCTGTCGTGCCAAGAAATCCTTGAAATGCTCGCAGAAGAGACCTAGAGGGCTGTCTGGCTGGTCGGTGACTTCGCCGGCCTCATGTTGTGGCTCAATGAGGGCCACGGCCTCAAGCTTCCCACCTCGGATCTCTGTAGGATTCTTATTCATAAGGATTTGGTCGAGGACGTGGAGACCGTGGGTTGATCCGTCTCCGATCATGATGCAGTAGAGCCGAGCGCCGTCAGGCATAATCTGTTGTAGGACGTGTTCGAAGCAGGTGTGAAGGTGTGTCTCTGCATCCTGGTGGCCTGCTTGGGAAGTTAGTCAACGTGTTCCAGGCAGGCGTTGAAGGTTAGACTTACTCTTGACGCGGTTGTGCATCGGGTCGATGACACATGGATCGCTGAGAGCGTGTGGGCGACGCCGATGCAACCAAGATGTGTGCGTCATGTTCTTGTTCATCTCGTGGGAGTAGAGCAGCTGGCCTGGATTCAAGACGATGAGGCCTGGCGTGGTGTCCTGCACTTGGTCGTCAGCAGCATCATATGTCATGCGAAGGAGAGCGACTTACTTTCTCGCTTTCCTTGCCAACCTGGTTCGCGCGCACCTCCGGCTCCTCGCGCTCGTCCTCAAAGTCATCATCCCTCATGCCCTGACCAAAAGACTGCAGCCTCGCCGCAACTCCAATCGCACTGCCCGACTCAATTCCACCCTCCTTTCCAGCAACTCGCCAAGCCCAAATACCCGCATCCTCGCTAGCCTCGCCAATGATCACGACAATGTCGTGCTTCTTCTTAAGCTCGCTTACCTTTGTGCAAAGAATGCTCACGTGAGGCTCCTGTGGGCGCTCATAGTGGTACTTGCTACCAGTGAGATATAGCTCCTGGACACCACACCGCTCGCGCAAGACTTCGGCGATCTTGATGCGCGCGGCAGTGTGAAACGCTTCCTTGCGAAGCTCGTTGGCTTGGTCGTTGTCGGTGTGGTAGAAGTCGAAGACTCCTCCGTTTTCGATCTGTGAGCATGTCAGTGATAGAGCTTGCAGCGAATGGAGGTATACTGGCGTTGACGAATTGGTACTTCTCGTTGAGGCGGAATCCCAGCTTCTCTAGATCGGCCTCGTACTTCGGTTCTGGTGGTGGGCGCTCCAAGCGAAACATTGCGATGGCGATGGTGTTGCTGTGCTTGTTGGCCAGAAAGAGACAGAAGGTGATGGCTGGGATGAAGAAGTGTGTGCTTGGTGGTGAAGTTGGGAGAAAGAGAGCGAAGCTGAGTGTGATGTTTGTTGTTGTTTTTGTGTGGCCAAAGCGCCGGTGAGGTTTTGAAAGTGGAAGGCAAGAGCAGCCGTTGAAAGTGAGCTTCACTTAGTACGCCGCACATGCATGTGGAGACCCACTATGAGAGCACCTCAGGCCAAATAGCGAAGATGCCGTCAACCGCCTTGCATGTGCGTCGTGGTCTAGCCGCAATGCTGTATTCAAAGTGCTCGCCCGGCTCGTTCGCTCCGGATCAGCGATGTATGTGATAATGTACGCCGCTTCGTTTTGAATTCCAGTTTAGTCTTCCTGTCACAGGCAGTCTTGATACGCTGCGCTGGTGCTGATATGTAGCGCATGAAAATTGCTGGTAAGCAAAGTCGGCGGATGTATTGCTCAAGTGTGGCTTGACCAAGGGCCAAGTGCTGCAGACCATGGTGTGTGGAAGATAGATCCAGCTCGAGTGAGCTTTGACGTTTATATGCACTTCTCGCACGTGAAAGCTGGTCCGAGTTCCCTCACTTCGGGCCGCAATGCTCCACTTATGTCTTCTTCAAAAGCTCACTCCCAAATCGTCCTTCGCACCGTCACGAACCCTCTAGCAGCGCCGTGGCCTGCTAACACCCAGCGACTCACACCTTGACCTGGCCCAGATATGCCCGCTTCAAGGACGCCGACCATCATGGAGACCGCACCACGCCTTGTCACGCCGGACTTTGGCCAGTCTTTCGCCACTGATATTCGCCGCATTGGACATTTCGCGGACTCGCCGGGTCAGAACGCATACGCTGTTCCAAAGCAACGCTTACGCTCGACGTCCCGACAGGCTAAGCAACACCAACTGTTTTCTGAGCTGGCCAAGAAGTCCGCCAATACCACTCCTTATGCACTGCCTCGACTCCGCCGGGTGCGTGCCTTTTCGCCCTCTGAAGACAGCGTATCGAGTTCTTCGCCAACGGTCTCGATTGAAGTAAGCAAGGAAGACTGGCTCGAAAATGCAGTGAGCAAGACCAAGGCCATTATGCTGGACATGGAAAATGTCGAACGCATCACGCGCCGTCTATCATTATCTTCGGTCAGCTCCTTCGACACTTGCTCCTCTTGCGGCACTTTCAGCTCGAATGGCAGCAATGAGCCACCAAGTCCCGGCTCACTGCATCGGAAAGATGCGTTCGAAGATCTCAGAAGTCAGTATGCCGCCAGTGAAAGGGCCCGCAACAGCCTCAATCGTCTCTCCGCAAGCACAAGCTCGGGCGTCAGCGCTGCCACGAGCCTCTGGTCCAGCATGACCGACGACAGCTCAGCAACATCCAATGACACAGTCATTTGGCGTGATGTCTACTGTCTCTGTGGTCGCTCTCATCACCCAGCACATGGCGCCATGATCACCTGCGATGTCTGCGATGGCTCCTACCACGTTCGTTGCGTGGGCATGGAGCATCTCGAAGCCACCAATTACGATAGAGCTTCTTTCACTTGCCCATGCTGCGAAGAAGTCGCCTTCCTGGAGATAACCGAAGAGGAGGACTGAGTTGGCCTTGGCCTTGGCGTTTTGTGTAGGATCTGGCAACTCTAGGAGCACGATCTCATTGTAATGCTCTGAATGTTTAGGAAACGGCTAGGTATTTGTTTGTACGACGTGCAAGGCATCTGATCTGCTGAGGCAGAGATGGCGAGCCGAAGCAGTCCGATTCTTGGCTACTGGCGTAAATTTGGTTAACTGGTGTTGGTCACCCGCAATGTCGCGACAGGGAGCAAATAATGAGTAACGACCTAGGATCGTACTGGCGAGGTCCACCATCCGAGAGGATCAATTCTTCAAAATTGTACTTGTAAGACCAGCTGTGGCATCTTCAAACTGTCCCGCTGTCACCAAGCATTCCCATCATAGCCTGGAATCTATGATACCACCACCATCCATACTGATCTCTCTTCCACTTCAGCTCGCACATAGCATGCATCGTTACATCCTTCCCATCAGCACCTCTTGCATGTGAAGCAGCTATCTCAACGTATACAGCAGCTCGGCCAAGTCCATCGTCTACGTCCGAGGATATGCTCTTTACATCGAAGAAGCAGGATCCGGTTGGGTCTAGGTCATGCATAAGCTTCCACATGCCGCTCAGCTGTTCCCAGGTGAGTTTGAAGTCGGCGTAGCTGTCGACGGTGGCCACGAAGTCTGGCGATACATGCGAAGCCAACTCTCGACCCGGTTCGCTTTCGTGAGCATAGTCGCGAGCATTGGCACACTCTACCCCGAGCAGGGCCAGCCTTTCTAGCTCTGCGCCGATGGATATCATGGCGGGAACGACTTCGCGGAGAGCTCAGCCAATACAGACTGACGAAAAACGCGTGCGTCGCGTCGGAAATGCATCACGAAGATGTATTGAGCAGAGGTTCAATGGACGAGGTTGGGTTGCCAAGATGAAGGAGGATCGGAAGGAACGGCCTCCGGAGCTCTCTCCTTTTACCTGGACATTACTCTCTTCCCTTCCCATCATCAAGACAACAACATCTCTCGCCGCAAAGCGCCTCGCAGACTCGCAGACGCGAGATCTGCATTCAGATTGGCAAAAGTTCGAACACGAGATGATGATACCTGAGCGTCGAGGTCTCAAAGGTATTGCCGGTCAAGCAATGATTCTGCTTGCGCGAGTACCCGGATCGATTCTTTAAAGATGCAGCCCGCCAGACTGTGCTCGCCCACGCACGGTCTATGCTGCCAATTCGCAGCGAAGTGAGCGCGGCCTTTCTGTCTCGAATAGGAAGGTCTCACGTATCAGATGTTCTGGATGTCAAGGTCATGCTCTCGGTAGCTCATTGGTATATCATCGTCATCAGCTAATGGCAGGCCGCATGTGGATCTCACGCTGATTTCATCTCTGGGAAGGGTTCAGCAGGCTCGGTCTGGACAGTCTGCACTGCTCTGTCATATGGCTCGTTCAAGATCCTGAATAAATCCTCTGGAATCCATTCGCAGCAGCTACGATGCGATTCCTAGCTAGAT